>CANYCX010834556.1:0-24185 GCA_948193385.1 Breynia disticha f. nivosa
GTAGGTGTGTTTTGACAAGGTTAGTAACATGAGCACAACTGTCCTATGTATGAATTTTGTTGACGTGTGAATTGTGTTTTGATTGGAAAATGTTGCTTGATTTAATATGATTGCTTAAATGGAATGTATGATATTGATTGACTATGTATGAGTTCGATGTATGAAAATGTCGGTATGGTGTTCTAAATGGTTCATCTGCATGTGTGGTATAAGTGGTGCTTGTGTTAATAGCTTTATGGTGAGACCTTGAATAATGGTTGTGTTGTTAGGTGATGTTGATTGATGAATTGGGATTTGATCCGGGATTGTTATGTTATGACATGAAATGCTATGGTTGGGTTAAATGGATGACGAGTAAAATAAATTGAAGCATTGTGATATGCTTATTGTGTGCCTTTGGATTGTAACATAAATGTGATTGTGAAAGTCTTGAATGTAATTTTGTGAAGGGCAAGAAATGCCTAATGTTTAAATGATTGATTATTTTGTTTATGTTGGACATGCTTGGAATGAAGCATGATTGTGGTTGAATATTGGTTGAATATTCTTGTATACACCTTATGACTATGCTTAGTTGAATATGAATTGATTGAAACTGGTCAATTGAAATTGGCTCATGGATAGATTCAACATTGGCTTATGAAGCATGGCATGCTGAGTTATGAATGCATGATGCGCACATGATTTGGTTGCATAGAATGTGCATATAACATTCATGTATATCGGGGCTCTTAGTGAGCAATTTAAATAAAATGATAAGGGCTCTTAGTGAGCATAATGAGGGAGTGGTTATAGCATAAAGGTTATATCACACGTCGGAGGTTTGAATTTGAGCCACGACCTCTGAAGATATATCAACAACCTACTTTGGGCCACACATCTCAGGTTAGACCTGGACCTTTGAGGGCAAAGGAGAAGGGTTGGGGTCACACAGGCCTCTACATAAAAATTGCAGGTAGTATATAACTAATGCTACACCAGGCACAGTGGGAAAATGATTAGTACACAAACGTGTGTACGAGCATACCAGGCCAAGTAAGGGCGAAATTAAGGCCAAGTAAGGGCGTCATTATGGATTCATTTTTATAACCACATACTCCCGATCGACGAGACCCGTTTGCAAATATCAATTTTATGGCCAAATAAAGGCATAAATTTAAAACTAAATGGGAGCAAGTTATCATGCTTAGGAATGCATTATATGACATGCATTTGCATTTATCATATTGCATATGATATGTCTTTATGAACTTATGATATGACAATGCTTATATGATCATGAAATGATTATGCGGTTGTTGAGTGTGTTTATTATAAGTTGTGGTATGGACTACAATTAGTATTTGATTGAAGTAATTGCTATGATCACAAGTGTATGAATGTTGTGAGGTTAGTGTGGGATGGATGACTTTATGTTAAGAGTGTAATGGTGTGTGTATGCTTGTCATGTGTTTAACATATTGTATAAGTGTGAGCCCATTTATGTTTCTAATGGAAGTTTTTGGATGCTCTTTGAATCATATTCAATGATGTAGAGAATATCATGTATTAATTTGATAGGTTTCCATGTTATATGATTTGGTTATGTTGGTTATATGTTATATAACTTGGTTATGTTTGATTATATGTTATATGATTTGGTTATGTGTTAATATATGTTGAAAAGTTTTGAGTTATTTTGGGAAATGTTGGAAATAGGTAAGATGTTCAAAATTTGAGCTAAGTATGGGGATAGAGCACCAGTCACGATCGTGACTGGCTTGATGAACATCAATCGTGAGAGTTTTCAACCAATCACGAATGTGACTGTCCTCAGTCTCGATCATCACTGGTTTTTAGCTAGGGTTTTAAGGGTTTTACAAGGTTTTGTTAGGGTTCTGACAAGCCACGATCGTGACCCATATCAGTAACGTTCGTGACTACCTTCCTGACTCTCATATTGATGAAAATGGAGGGAGTCACGTTCGTGATTGAAGCAATCATGATCGTGGCTACCCTACTGTCCAAAAGGGAATGAACAATTTGAATGTTCATTAATGTTCATTTGTGTTCATATATGCTCATATATGTTCACAGCTTTCCAAAGGTTATGTTCATATATGTTCATATATGTTCACAGCTTACTAAGGGTTATGTTCATATATGTTCATGTGTGTTCATTGATGTTCATTTGTGTTCATATATGTTTAGGTATGTTCATAGCTTTTCAAGGGTTATGTTCATATATGTTCATGTGTGTTCATTGATGTTGATATGCTAATTTCTTGATTTATATTTAATTATGTGCCATGGTTATGTGTTAGTTCCTTTAGTATGGATTTAAAAACCTAAATATGGATCTAGTGTTTATGATGGACTAATGATATAACATTGTATGGAGAGATGAATGTGTGTATTAATGTCATTGTTGGGAAGGTTGTCCATTTCGGTAAGTGTTACTTATTGAGTTTAACAACTCACTACATTTTATACCTGCTGTGTGGGCAGGGATTTGAGGGATACAGCGGAGGTGAGATAGCAAACTTGCTACTAGAAGGACCGAAGAACCAAGGTGGGATATGCACTAAAGATTAACTGAAACTAATGTCATGCCTATATATTGAACATTGTTAATGCATATATATTTATTTTTGATGTGTTGTATTAGCAATTGGGTTTTGAATTGATTTATTTCCTTGTAAAATGCAATTGAGTTTGTAAACATACACTTTATGCGTTATTTCTGTATTTTTCAAACTTTTATAGTTCATTATTCAGACAACTAAAGGATAGTATAATGGTAAATCGAATGCACATAGTTAAATGCTTTTTCTACTCTTTTACCTTTAAATTATCATTTTTCAAAAACAATTGATTTCCAAGTTCGGGTACCATTCGAGAAATGAGTGTATGTGAAATTGAATGCTAGTCCAATTTGGGGGTCACCTTCTCCCTTTCAAAAAAATCAATTATAGTGCCAATGCATTCGAGTTATTCGGTTGTGTCATTATCCAACCTACAAAATTAAGACCAACTATTTAATGAAGCCTTAAAATCCCCTCGATTCGAACTAATATCCTGCTAAATAATTTGTTAACAATCTAGCAGGGAAAGATTCACATTTTGCAACAGCGCCCTAATCAAGCTGAGCTTGTACACCTAGAGTTTAAGCTACCTAGGTAGGGTAACACCAAATTATGCCCGGTGCATGACTCTTTGATCAAATGGGCTAACACGATCAAGTGTTAAACACAAAAGTCCATTTGATGTTGCCTAGATCCAGTCTTACCTTTCCCTGTTAAGTCAAACCCACATTCACAACCCACGCTTCACTAAGAAAGAAGGGCGTATTCTAGGCCTTAGTCATACTTTTCATCTTGTTATAGGCATGCAAGACGTATGTTAAACACACAGTTATCTATCTAGAGTTTTATAGAGATTTTAGGTATGAGAACTCTGATGTAAGACTTGTATTATGAGAACCATTTATGACTTAAAACCATGTAGTGCTCTTATTTTGCGAGTGTAATCCAAATACCATGTCCTAAACATGTATACATGACTTCTGACTAACGCTAAAAAATGCCCTTGTGTTCCCTAGGACCATACCACTGATTCAAAAAGAGCATGCTAGTCTTAATTAACCTACTATTCTTATAGTATTGACTGACTAGGGATGTTTATAATGTAATCTTTTACTTCAAGGTTCTACAAGCATATGCTTCACATATGCCAACTTAAACATTGAGCTTCACATATAAGACATGATAAAACTAGTAATTCCTTATTTCATTAATCAAAGTAAAGACCCTAATATATTAGGCTAGAGCTAACACTACCACCTGACCAATATACTATGTAGTAAGCCAATGTTAGTTTATTAGGCTAGGCCTCACAAAGTAGATTTTTTGTAAAGTCAAAAAAATAAAAAAGGACATGGTGATGGGCTGGCTGGTCAGTTTTGTACCAACCACCAAACAATATAAGCCCAAATGTATTGGCACCTCCCAATGTGTTGATCTCTACATTGGTTTTAAATGGATAGGTGTTGAGTCTCTTAGTCATATTGCAACTAGGTTAACCTTTATCAGATAAGGATAAGATTATTAAAACCTGCGATTAATTGAACTGGGCTTATGGGATTTGATAACCTATAAATAAGCCATTTCCATGGACATATTCCTCATCCATTTAGTGCCAACAATTTATTCATGCAGATTCTCAAGTTAAAAGAGAGACAAGAATCGTCCAATCACTAGTGCAAAGTAGGTTTGAGTGGGTCTATAAAAGAGAGGAGTGTGACTTCACCCTTTTAAATGGCTCATAGATTTTGTCCCTTCAGTCTTCAATTCATAAGGTATTTTAATGGAACCTTCAAATTATTATGAATTTTATCTTTACCTGGCTTAGTTAATAAAAAAATTAAAAATTCTTCACATAATCTATTCACTAGATGAACATTAACAATGGTTTAAAAGTGATGCTAGGTCAATCATAACAATTAGATTATTTTGCATGTTTAAAGGTTATAAATTTAACCTAAATTTGGCCATAAACCAATATAGAGAAGGGTTCTTTACATAATTGGTTAATTAATTTGTTAGAGATTAAACTTGAAATATTGAAATTACTAGATTTCATTGCTAAATTATGGATTCGTGTAAATCATATGTTTAGAATCAAAGGTTAGAATCTTTACATGCAAACAAAATATGGTTATTAATTTTGAATGGTTGAAATTGGATAGCATGGTTTGTATTGATCATGAAATTTGATTCAATTTTGAAATTCATTTAATTTTAGTTATTAACTTTTACCTTGTGACAACTAATTCATTAGATGGTCGGTTTAGGCACATATTTTATGGTTTTATGATTTAAGAAAATAAATTATGGGAAGGTGTGTTCAAGGTCTTAAAGCACATGTATAAAATTATTTTAGTCCCTCATATTACCATAAAATTCATTTTATTTTAATTTGATTTTAAACTATGCCATATAGTCATTAAAACACCAAACTAGGTACCTAGTCTTGCAATTTTATGAATCGAACATGAAACAAATTATGGGAAGAAATGGTTAGGGTCATAATAGAAAATTTAACCTCTGTTTTAATCCATGTTTTAAACAATATAAAATTCAAATTTAAATAGTCCACTAATCTCACCAAATCAACTCACTAAAATATCATTTATGTGTTATATTTGTTAGATGACCACTCTCATCCCACTGTTGAGTTTCCTACGTATCTATTTCATTTTATGGTTGTAGAATACATTAACAAGAAAAATTTTAGAACTTTCCAATATCACAATGCAAAGAAAATAACACAATAATATGGGATGAAAATCAAAACCTTATATAAAGGTTGGATTTTTATACCTTTGTCCTTGTTTTTGTTGTTGGCCGATTGGTGTAGGATTAAGAAAAAATGAATACAACTATAAAATGAGATTAGAACTACCTTTATGATACCTTAAGAGACCTCAAATGTGATCCCCTATGTTTTTAGTATATTATCACAAAGTACAATCAAATCTTATCTTATCTTAACACACCAGCCAATTTTGAACTAAACCAACTACATCAATGAATTCAAACCTCATAATCAGCCCTTAGGAGTGTTTTTTTAGTATATTCAAAGGATGGATAAATCAAGATATCATCTGGAGTACCCAATGTTTGATCAAAAAGATAAGAGCAGAGTAAAATTTGTGTGTTTTAGAGTTTTTATTTGTGCATGTTTTTCTCTCCTAATGTTATCCATATAGGTCTAGGTTTAGGTGATTAATTTAGAAAATACAATAAATTATTTCCATAAAAAATAAGAGTGACACAGTTGTCCATGTTATCCTTAGTTAGTTTTGAATACTAAACATAATCCAATATTTTATTTCCATAATAGTTTGCCTTTTAGTTTGATAATAAGACAATATAGATAATATTTTTCTTAAACCTCACTAAAAAATAATGGGATTTATAATTGTGAGCTTGAATCATGCTAGGCTTAATTATCAAAATTGGCTTAATGGCCTCAACTGACCAAAAACAAGCCAAGGGTGAAATTATGATATAACCCTTTTTTGGACATTTATCTATGTGGCAATACCAATGACTATTTGATAATGGTAAATAATTAATAAATTCATAAATCATTGGTGCTCTCTAGTAACATGTTATGATTAGCCAAGATCGAATAACTAACAATTAGTTTTAACAGTATACTACAACTCAAACTCTTCCCTTAACCTCAAATATCATATTTTGCATATGACATGTCTATAACATCCTTATTATGTGCTAAATAACTTCCTAATATTCATGGAAAAATTTATAAGATCAAATGAATGATTACATCATTCAAGTTTGGTCCATCCATAACCCTTCTAATTCTTGCCTATCAATCGGCCAGTGATATCTGCTATCTTTACGAGAGGGCCAAAACTTTCAATTTGCTCCTGCTTCTACTTTTAATTTACATCATACCAAATCATACTCGTACTTATTAGTTTCTTACATTCACATTAGTTGTATGTCAAAGTACAATATAAACATATAATAACAGTCATAACAACTTCAGGTCTAAGGACAAAATTCTGTTATTACATGAAACATGCTAAGCATTGCATTCTTATCAATGATCGCTCTTTAAATACTATTTTCTCAATACTGCATCTATGGACTCTGTTATATATCCCATAAATGTGATTCTTAGAACATGATCAACTACAAACTTATACTACTTTTAGTTTATTTCCATTCCTATGAAAATAATCAAATAAGGAAGTCTATAATGTTAATTTTGGTATTTCTAGGTTCTACTATTTTATCATTTATACAACATAGGATAAATATAAAATGATAAAATAATGTCTCATAATTTCATTACTAAATAAAGGTACATATACAATACATTGGGACTAGGACTTAATCTAACAATATCCTATCAACACTAGCCTCAATCAGACATAATCATAAGACCAAAAGACTTTACATGATGTTTATATTTAGTCAATACAAATTGCTTTATCCAACGGTCTATCACATTGTCTTCACCCACAACCTTGCAAATGTTCACAACTCCTCCTTTGATGATGTCCCAAATGAATTGGAAATTATTGAGTATGTGTTTTAATTTTTGGTGTGACTGAGACTCTTTGACCTATATGATGGCCCCATGTTGTCATATAAAATTTATGAAGGATGTAGATGTCAAGTCCCTAACCTTTTATGTAAAATAAGACAAAAAGGATCATAAACCAATAGGAAATTATACCAAAAACTCACATAATTGAATTTGATTTCACATTATCTGTTAATGCAATAGGGGGCCATGTCGCTAACACGCCGGGCGTTTAAATTACCACAAGATGTGTTAAGTGAAAAATAAAGAGTATGAAAAAGTAACATGTAGTGTGTAAATCACCACGAGAATGTGTGTAAATGACTACGAAGCATGCTTATTTACAACATGGTCGTGTGGACACCTAGAACAATGTAGATGATGTGCATTAATCAAAAAGTAAAGTTGTGAATGCGAAAATGTTGATTCTTGTTCAGTATTTATGACCAATCACACCTTTAAACCTCTTAACAATTTCCTTTAACTTTAAACTCATCGAGAATATCCTAGGATCAAAACACATTATTTGCTTCAGAATTTTGTTGAAAAATCAAGGAGAAATTGAGAAAACATTGAGGTAATCTTATGAAACCATAAATTCCTATTTTTGTAGTCTAAAGTTATGATTTTTTATAAATAGTAAAGGTTGAACTAGGCTTAGGAAAATTATGTCTAAAATTTGAAGATGCCTATGATTTTATAAAATTAAAAATAAATGAAGATCATATTTGAAATCAGAATGAAAATTGAACAAAAATGGACATATTTTGTTATAGTAAAGAAACTATGTAAATAAATAGTTCATTCTCCTTATAGTAGCCAAATGTGATAAACTTTATATGGTTAAAAAATATAGGATGTTACTCATAGTTTGGTATTAGAATCAATTAAAAATTTTCTATTATTTGTGAGAAATAAATAAAATGGTAAAATAGGACACTTGGCAAATGAGTTAGCAAGCTGGTGAGAATCAGTGGATTGTATGAATTTTTATGAATTTTATGAAACTAATTAGGAAGGTTTATAGATATTTAAATGAGGGGTGAGATGTTTATCAATGATAAAAAAAATGTCAAATACTTAAAAGCAATGTTTACTATAATTTATAAAATTTTATGTAAAGTAGGACAAATATAGAAAAAAATTGAAAATAATTATTATTACATGTGGAAAAGCATTTTTGAGATGGAATTAAATGACAAGTCAAAAGATTTATTTTTACTATGTATATGAAAGAATAAAATATCATAAAATTTAGAATCAAAGGAGTTAAAATCAAAGAGATATGATCAATTAAAGTTAGCCAAAAAACAATGAAAAATCTAATACAAAGAACATATCATACATTCATTGGCACTGTGTAATGATTTTGAATGGTCAGTGATAGTTATAAGATTAAAAACATTAATAAGAGGGAGACAATTGGAAGTATGAAAGATTATAGATCATTAATCAAGTGAGTATACTACCCCCAAACTTTAATTTATGTTGTATTATGCTTATTAAGTAATTTCAATAGTTGATATATAAATGCATATGATATAAATGTGAATGATATAAATAGTGAATGGTTGATTTATTCAAATGATGCAAAAGAATAATGGATTAGACTAGGTATCACCTGAGATTTCAGCTCCATATGTGGTATGGCCTACCAAACTCTGACTCCAAATCCCTGAATGAATCGAGTGATATAGTGCCCTACGCAAATAGTTGTTGTCCTAGCTCTTGTGCCCTGAGCCGATAGAAAGTGTGCTACAAAATATCTAAGGAGGAGAGGATAATCGTGTATCATGTTTTAGAGACAGCAAATCAAGTTCTCCCATGACTCTTGGACTATCTTTTCTAGCACACATGAATTGTGCAATGACTCGGTGAACTATGCAATGTTCCCATAGTTGAAGTTTTGACGCCTTGGCTCTACTTGGATTATACTAGTCGGTCTCTCTACTGATCTCATGCCAAAACTGATGTCTTGAGATCCCACCCATGGGCTAACTCCTATGCAAATTTTGTTCGTGCCTTTCATTATTAACACTCATGAGTTTAGCTATCCTATTGTAACTCAATTGGTACACTTCTCGGTTTGCTCAGAAAGATATAGTAGATTGGTTATTGTCTTGCAAATGTCCTTCTGGAGTTTGGATAGTGGATAACACTTCTAATGTAAGAGGGTTGTAGCCTCATCCCGAATTGAGAATAACTCCAACCATTTATTTTAAGACAAGTGTTCGGACCTCTCAGTCCTCACCTAAATTATGGAGAAGAGTCTAGTTGATGATTGTTATCCTGACAAAAGGTTTGCTCTATAGAATTTGGTATCTCTCTCTGTGCTCCTCTGTCTCAAATGTGGGAGAAGTCTCTCAACAGCGGCGGTAGGGGAGGTGACTCTGCCTGCCTGGAAGAAGACGTTCTGTCTCTCCTTTTTCTCTTTCTTCCAAGCAATGTCATCTTGCAATAAGAGTCAAATAAAATAATACTCGTGTCGAGTTAGTAATATCGAATAAAATGTGGAAAAATGTAGTATTTTCAAAGTAAAAGCACATTTTACTCTTAAACTAACTATGAATAAGTAAAAATATCAAAAAGAAATTTAACACTGAAATCGCAACAAATGAGTCATTAACCTACAAGAACACCAAATCCTCTTGATTTCACTCTTAACATCCCAACCTCGTAATCTTTTAGCAAAAAATTCATCACAAAATCCCCAATACCGTAATGCTCAATAATTTAAAATTTAGAAAGAATAGTGCCTAAACATCATAAGAGCAAACATTCTTTCAATGAAATCTCCTTATAATAATCCACATAGAACCTCAATAATTCAATAGATATAAGTTCCTTTCCATGATCTAATTCTTCAAAAAAAACCACAAAGAATGAAACTCTTTCAATATCGCAATATGCCTATTAGTTGGCAATGTGGAGCTCAAATTTTTAAACATTATTCTCAATTTGAACTCACTTTTAAAATAAGATTATCTAAATATTTTTCAATCACAAATAAACAACTGGATATATAAAAGAGTTATACAAAATACAATCAATGTCAGGAATTAACAAACACCAATTTGCTTTTTACAAACTCTTTTATAAAACAAATCTGATTTGCTAAACATGTGCTCGAATCCTCCTAGTAGGAATCATGTTGTACCTGCACATCATTAAAACAACCGAAGGGGTGAGTATAAAGATATACTCAGTAAGTGCTAAATAGATTGTTGTTAAAATGAAGTTCAGGGAAAACTCAGTAAGCACGGGCGTGCTTTTTAAACACGAGGACGTGTTCATCTCTCATTTCCCAGTCGACATGTCGTGTCAACCTTAACACGAGCCGAGCTCAATCATATCATTACCAGGAAACACAATCGTGCCTCCTTGAGCACGAGGACGTGCTCGTAAACTATTCCAGATTATCCAGACAACACAATGACGTTCTGAGCTATGGACTTTACCATCCCAATTCTGTTTTCTCATTCTTTGAGTATTAGATATGTGCTTTAAGTGATATACCCTCCAGGTATATCATACATGTCAAATGTACACTCAAATTAGCATACAAAACTCAACTAAGAGTAAAATAATTGCAAAGCACAATCATACTCATATAAGAACCACATACCAAGCATAAAGCTCAATCAACACATCTGATGTCAATCATATCTATAGTATAATACACATGAAGTCTCATCATATACGTAGAAATCAAACATGCCAGCATTCATAATCAAACAACAATAATGAAATGCTAATACAAATGCCATATGTCTCGTGTATGCAAATTAATCTCATGCACACACATATGTGAATACTCTGGAGTCTTACATCATTCATCAGTGTCTCACTGGCATCGTGAGTCTGATGCGGCATTGTACGTCTCACACGGCTTCGAGCGTCTCACTTGGCATCTTGAATAAATCACGGAATCATCGGGAATCTCTCAACCGACATTGCGTGCCTCACGCAATATAATCAATAGGCCCAGTGTCACACAAATCATGCAATACAATGAATGAATATATGCATCCAAATGGCGACAAATCAACTCACAAGTATGCTCAATAATCAAGCAAGTCTCATGCTCAATATGAATATGTCAAAGTAAGTCACATGCTATCATGTCAACCATAAGGCAACATAAAATCAACAGGCATATTGTAATGCCCAAAAAAATGTTAGTTCTATGTTATATTATGTTTGGGACAAGTTGGAAGTGTGTTGGTATAGAGTTATTCATGTTCGAAATCGAAAGAAGTTGAAATATGCTAAGTTTAGCTGTCTGCAACAAAATAACGTATGCCAAATTTAGGAGTTAAACTACGTTAATGAAAATAATGTATGCTAAGTTAGTGAATAACATACGTTATTCATTCTGCCAGGGAAATTTCTGGGCTACATTAACGTATGCCAAGTGTGGAAAATAAACATACGTTAACGTGCCTCTGTACATGTCATTAAAAGGCCGAGACACTTTCTATCCATCCCATAACTCACTTCCACCTACCAAAACACTCTCCAAACTTCCTCTCAATTATTTCTAGCCATTCCAAACACAAAACCTACCTTAGAACAACACATTTACACCATATTAAACACATTTCTAGCCCAAAATTAAGCCTTCCTCTCTCTAGGTTACAAAGAAACAAGAATCAAGGTAAAATGCTAATCTCGAATTGAAATGTGTTGTATTTTAGGTACATTGTGTAAGGTTTTGTTAGGTTTTGAATATAGAACATGATTCTATAAGCCATTGACCATAAAACATCCGTTTTTTGTGAAATTTAAGAGATTAAGGTTTTTGGGAGTTTTGGGGATTTTGGATAGAAATCAGAATTGGGGGTTTAAACAACCCACATTGTGTGCTAAATGATTGAAAATATGATTGTATTTGTGTGGGGAACGATATTCGGAACCAGACTCGGGAATTGGGCGACGGATTATGCCACTACTTGCTATGTTCTTGCTTGTTAATGGTTATTCTTGATTCGTATGATCTTCTTAATGAGAAAAGGAAATGAATTGAGGCTTGATAAGTATGTAATTGCATGTTATATGAGCAAGATGCTTACTAATGACTGGGATTTAGCTTGTATGCTTCTTTGATGAAGATTGTTATTGGTGATATGGATATGTTGTTATGAAATGGGTTCTTAGGAACTAAAAATGTGGACATTTGTGGTTGGCTTGGAAAATGCTATGTATATGGAGTGTTTAATGGAAATTGTGGAAATGGACATATGAATTGAAGAATGATTGCATTCTGATTCATGTTTGATGCTCGTTGTGATTTGTGTGGCTAAGGCCTTGGGAATGATTCTTGTCATTCATTTCATGTTGTATGACATTTATGAGCATTGCGCATGAGATATGAATTAAGGGGTAAATTGCCCAAATGTACGTAAAGATTGATTGGAGTCTCTCTTTACAAGGAAAACAAGGGGTTTGGCCCAAATATGCAAAAGGATGAGTGGAGTCTCTCCTTATATGAAAACAAGGGGTTTGGCCCAATTTAAGAAAGGTGGGGAGATCGAGTGGAGCCTCTCTCCCACAAATTTTAAGGCTCCGAAGCATTTCATTGTATGGTTACATTGGCATCTTCATAATGCATCCATTTGTTTGCTTGTGTTATTGATGTTGAGAACTAGGAATGCTAATGGCATGGTTGATGACATGTGTATGTGTGTTATGGAAATCGAATGAGGTAAATTATGAATAATGAAATGGAATGGTATAAATGTGTTAATAATGATATGAGATGTGTGAAATGTTGAGTATGTGAAGGAATAAGGATTTGATATGTGTTATGAAAGTAAAATGTTAAAGAACGATGTTTGGTGAATGTTGTGGAATGGCATGATTATAATTGATTCATAATGTAATGTGTTAAATACATGTTTAAATGATTAAGTAAGATGATTTGATTGTATATTGGATTTTTATGGTTGCCTTATGAGTTGATTGACATATTTAAGGTGAATAGATAAGTATATGCATGAAAACACTTAGGCAAAATTCATACAGAATAACTTGATGGAATTAACGTATGCCAACATTGAGTATAAACATACGTTACCTAGGTATGGCATACGTTAATTTGGACCTTGGAATAAGTTATTCATCCTGGTCACAACCCATAATAACGTATGTTAAGGGGCCAAATGTAGCATACGTTAATTTGAGTCTGGAACCATAAATTTGACCGAATAACATCCAAATGAATATCTAATGTACCCTAATGATTTAGGATGGTTTCCTTGTTTAATTAAACACTTAAAGTGTACCAATAAACACCTATATGATTGTTGTGGATGGCGTTAGGATGCCATAGGGAGCATAAGCCAGAATGGTCAAAGTCTCCCCTGCACCACAGCATGTAGCGACACTGAGCGACAGGTATTAAAAAATACTCACCTGTATTTGCTGGATTCTGTGCAGATCGACAGTAGTGGAGCTGGGACTTGCTTTTGGAGCGGAGCATGAGTGTGTGATACGAGGAGGATAGGTAGGCTCCTAACAGATTTTGGACATTTCATACTTTTGTATTTTGTACAACCTTATACATGTTAGTATAGGCTTTTACTGGCATTTGCATTGTTTTAAACTGCAAACCATAGCTTCCGCATTTATAATAATTTTAATTTGTATTGGGTCCGTTTAAAGAAAATCCATGTATGCCACTATTGATTTCACATATATATATATGTTCACTTTATTTGAATTGTACACTGTTTGTTTTAAAAAAAAATGGTTGCGAAAATCGGATTTATTCAAAAATGGATTCAAGCAAAATTGGGGTTCATACATAAAATCACACAGAGCATACCAAGCACAATCTCAATTAATATCATGTATAATCATCAACAAAGCAAGTCCATGCTTTAATAATAACAACATCTCAAATGAGCATACAAGTCACAATCAAGGCAAGAACACAAAATCAAGCCATATCTCAATCATTAGTAAGCATAAGAATACTTACTTGATCATTTGTAGGCAATTAATCACTTACTTTCCTTGACACTTTCTTAGTTTCTTTCGTATTATGCATTTACATTACTTAAAAACGGATAAGTGTAAGGACACTTATAACCTCACAATTTATAAGTTTTCTCAAAACTTATCTCATTATGTCCCATTGTATAATACCTCTCGAATTCTTTACAATCCTCTATACTTATTTTAATTCATTCCATTCAATAAACATAATTTATAAGTAAGTGAGGACACTTACTCTATGCTCATTCATGCCAAAGCACAATTTTATCCTCATATGAGCTCATATGATTTCATCAGAACAATTCTCTTTATACTTACATTATTCACTATTGGTAAGTCTTTTATCAAGAATAAACCATAAGTAAACCATATAAATGAGTTTCACAAACTTAATATAAACATATTAAGTCTAACCCCCATATCTCAATTCCATAAGATTGATTAAGTGAAAGCGATTTACTTCATTTCAGCAACCTCAGTCTAACACGAAAGTCTCAAACAAGCTCCACAACATATTTCCTTATTTCTCAAGCAAACGTCCCAGTGTATTTCCTAACACAAGTTCCAGCTAAATTCAGTAACTCATATCATCCCATATACATATGTCAATCACAACACACTTAATTTCCTAATCCATCTGAACCCAAATATCTTCAAATTTACATTGTAAGATTACAATCTCACTTACTCATATGAACTTCAGAAAATTAATCAACATAAACCATAAAACTGAAACCCTTTTATACAAATTACTGCCACGATGGATTCATATTTAAGAATAAGGAGTTACCTGCTATTTTTCACGAAAAGCCATCAAGCTTTAACTATGAATCCATCTACAAGAACTCTCTAAAGTTTCTATCTTTTCTTTTTTGCTTTACAGAAGTTCTGTAAGGTTTTCTACAAGCTTCTGAAATTAAATTGAAGATTTAAGAGTCGGAACCGCTTGCTATTCATCTTGGCACGACCCACTTTCCTTAGGCACGTCTCGTTCCATTCAAGCATGTCACCATTTGCTTGGCACGGTTCCAATTTAATTAGGCACGTCTCGTGCCACTTTTCTACATGGCATGATGCTATTCCCTTTTAGGCACGGTTCGTGCTTAGTCATTAATTATGGCACTACATCAATCTTCCAAGCACTCTTCGTGCTTCTTTTATTCATTTATGGTAATGCCCATCATGCTCTTATGCATTTAAAATTACATCACCTATGATGTTTTACATGATTTTCAATCTAATTATATTTGTATAATATTTAATTATATCATTTTTTCAGGGCGTTACAAGCAAGCCTAAAAATTCATCCATTGAAGCATTATTATTATAAAAATATGCAACATAAAAATGCTTGCTAGATAAGCTAATTATCATTTTCATCTATTTTCACAAATGTATGTCTTTGAGAAATTTTATCAAGCACCTTCAATGTAGCAAATTTATATCATAACTTCACTCAAACAATTTTAAACATGAATCACCTAAACAAAATGATTCTACATTGTTTATAATCTCCATAAAAAACTCAACATCCACACTCGCTAACATCCATAGAACATCTAATCCAAATTTCCATATTTAAGCAAGATACTTCTTTAAGATTAAAGTATGACCTTTTACCGTTTGAGAGAGAAAAATAAAAAAATCAAGTATAGAAACTGGGAACCCAAGTGCCAACTAAGGAGAGTCGACTGAAGTTTCTGGGATTTATGGAAAGGGATTGTGGCATGGCTTGGTTTGTGGAGAGAAGTGGATAGGTTTTGGCTCAAGGTGAGCGGAGGGAGATTGGAAATGAACGTGCTTGTAGAGGAAGAGAATCGGCTTGAGCGGATATTTTGGTGGATTTGCTGAGTTTTGATTTGCTAAAAAGGTGAAGATAGTGAGTGGGCTTTTTGACATGGAGGTTTCGGTATGGCGTGGTTACGAATGATGCCGTCGACAGTAGGGTGGCATGGTTGAGAGGAGTCGGTTATGAGTGCTTTTTGAAAATGGAGGTGGTGTGTGGTTTGGTGTCGGTAGAGTGGAGATTGAAGAGTTTGAGCAGGTTTGGATGATGTTTGAAGTGAAATGGTGTAGTGAAATGGAGGGGTTTTAAGTTGAGAGGCAGTTTTTGGTTGTTTGTGGGCAGGATTCACGAGGATGAGGAAGGCTAAATGCCAAAATGCTGAAAAGTTATCGATTGTAGCATGTGAGTGAGCAGTGCTATTACATAGTCACGACCTATTACACGGTCATTGCCTTTGTATTACACGGATGCGATAATGCTCGTGTAGTTCTCCTGTCCTAGTACATAGAGAAGGCATATGTTACATGGTTTCGTCCGTGTAACATGCTTGTCTGTGTACTTGTCCAGTGAGTCAGAAAAACGTACCTATTTCACGCTTTGACTTTGTAACGAACTTACCTCATCCCCGCACAGCTTATCGTACTTTCTGGAATCCTCAAAAATCTTTTCCACTTATATATTACTTAATTCTTTTTCCAGAGAATTTTTATTCCAAGCATTAACACAATTATAAAAAAAATGATTAAACTAAATCTAAAAGAAAACAAAAGCTTAAAGCATCATTTTGAAACATTGGGTTGGCTGCCAACAGGCGCTTCTTTTACTTCATCAGCTAGACTTTGTCGCTTATCGATTATCTTACCTCACACTTTCAAGGTTTAGTACCTCTCTTAGAAGTTTGTTAATATCCTCACCAATGTAAAGCTTTAAGCAACTGCCATTTACTTTAATTGTTCCCTTTTTGGGATGTGTCACCTTAATTGTACTGTACAAAAAATGTTGTGTTGTAGTAAATGGTCCAGACAAACGAGACATGAGTTTACATAGAAAAAGTCAAAGTGTTGAGTTGTACAAAAGTATGTGGTCTCCCTCTTTAGACTTGCAGTTTGGCCTAATACATGCATCATGGTATTACTTTGCTCGATCCTTATAAAGTCGTGTATTCTCATATGCCTTAGTGCAACATTCATCAAGCTCATTAACCTAAAATTTTTTGTGTTCACCTACAAGCTCAAAATCAACGTTAACATATTTTATTGTCAAATATGCCTTATGTTATAACTCAACAGGTAGATGACTCACCTTACCATAAACCAACCTATATGGTGTAGTACCTATAGGTATCTTAAAAGAAATTCTAAAATCCCATAAAGCATCATCTAATTTTTTGGACCAATCATTCCTATTTACTGACACATTTGTTTTGAAAATCCGCTTAATTGTTATATTTGAAATTTCTACATGTCCACTTGTTTAAGGGTGATATGTTGTGACTAACTTATGTATGACCCCATATTTTCTAAGAGTTTTTTCAAATTGGGCATTATAGAAACGAGGTCCTCTGTCATTAATAATAACTTTGGGAATTCCAAACCGAGTTAATAATTTTTTTCAAAAAATGTATGACTACCCTAGCATCATTAGTCGGTAAAGCTTATGCCTCAACTCATTTAGACACATAATCCAAAGCCACAAGTATGTGCTAATTGCCAAACGAAGTAGGAAATAGTCCCATAAAATCAATACCCAAACATCAAATATTTCACAAATCAAATTAAAATTTTGAGGTATTTCATTAAGAGAGGAATTATTACTGGTTCATTGACAACTGTCATAACTTTTTACAAACCTCTAAGCATCTTGAAAGATAGATGGCCAGTAAAAACTAGATTCGAGTACTTTCTGTGCGGTTTAATTGGCTTAATACTTTCCCCCATAGTTCTGTATGGCAGTGTAAAAGAATTTTCCATCCTTCATAATATTATTGATTTGCACAAAAATAATACTTAACATCTGAGAAGAATTTTCTTGGTTGGTGTAGGTTAAATCCTTGGGGAGTAATCCTGATCTACATAAAAATAAAGACAAACAGTACCTCCCAAAAATAATACTTAACATTTGAAAAGAATTTTCTTCGTTGGTGGTAGGGTAAATCCTTAGGGAGTAATCCCGTAGCAAGATAATTGGGAAAATTACAAAACCATGGTGTGTCATTTTTACTTACTCAATGTATTTAAGTCACCCTTCGAAAAACTTATCATCCATTTCTTCATCATTTAGAGTACCCATATGTGGATTTTCAAGTCGAGATAAATGATCTGCGGCTGCATTCTCAGCTCCTTTCTTGTCCTTAATTTTTAGATCGAATTCTTGTAAAATAAGAATCCATCTTATCAGCCTCAGTTTTGCATCTGCTTTAGACAAAAGAAATCTCAAAGTAGTATGGTCAGTACACATAGTTACTCTTGACAAAACTGGATATAGACAAAAAATTTTCAATGAAAAATTACTGCCAGTAACTCTTTTTTTTTGTATTAGTGTAATTTATTTGAGTAAGATTAGGAGTTTTACTAGCATAGTAAGTTGGTCAGAAATATTTTTCCTTCTATTGTCCTAAAACTGCACCCACTGCAAAATCATTGGCATCACACATTAACTCAAAAGGAAAAGACCAATCTGGTGAAATGATAACAGGAGAATTTACCAACTTCTCCTTTAAAGCATTAAAAACTTGTAAATAATTTTCATCTAAAACAAAAGGCATATCTTTTTCAAGTAGTTTTGACAAAGGTCTAGCAATTTTAGAAAAATCTTTTATAAATTTTCTATGGAAGCTGACATGACCTAAAACTCTCTTGATAGCTTTTACAGAAGAAGGTGGTGGTAATCTATCAATAGTCTCAATTTTTGCTTCATCTACATCAATGCCATTGATAGGTATTTTATGTCCTAAAATTATACCTTCTTGTACCATAAAATGACACTTTTTCAAATTAAGAACAAGATTTGTTTCCACCCAACATTCAAGTATAGTTTTTAAATTATAGAGGCATAAGTCAAAAGAATTACTCTAAACTAAAAAATCATCCATAAATACCTCCATAATATCTTCAACCAATTCATAAAAAATTGCCATCATACACCTATAAAAAGTTGCTAGCGCATTACAGAGTTCAAATGGCATCCTCTGGTAAGCGTATGTCCCATAAGGACATGTTAAGGTTGTTTGTTATTGATCTTCCGGCGCTATTGGAATCTAAAAATAACCAGACATACCGTCAAGAAAACAATAATACTTATGGCTAGCTAACCTTTCCAACATTTGATCGATGAACGACAATGGAAAATGGTATTTTTTTTATCATGTCATTTAGTCGCCAATAATCAATACACACTCTCCATCCTATTATTGTTCGTGCTAATATGATTGACCATTGTTATACCTCCTTTCTTTGGTACTACATATACAGAACTTACCTACGCACTGTCAGAAATAGGATAAATTATTTCTGCATCTAGAAGCTTAATCACCTTTGCTTTAAACACTTCCCTAATGTTTGGATTAAGTCTTTGTTGAGGCTGCACCACAGATTTAAAACCATCTTCCATTAATACTTTGTGAGTACAATAAGAAAGACTTATACCTTTTATATTAGATATTTTCTGAGCTATGGCACATTTATGTTATCTCAACAAATTGACAAGTTTGAATTTATACTCCTTGTTGAGATTAGAAGAAATAATTATAGGCATATTTTATTCTTTTTCCAAAAGGGCATACTCGAGATGTGGAGGTAAGACTTTTAGCTCCAAAACTAGTAGATCGTCAACTGAGAATGTTGACTTCTTCACTTCCTCTGGTAATATTTTTTCAAAGTTTTTGTTTATTTTTACCTCTTCTTTTTCTACCACGTCTTGCTTGGTTCTTATCTTTGCATTACTATACTGTTCTTTTGTGTTACAGATTATTTCAAAATATCACTGCTAACAATTTCTTGCAAAAATTCTGTAACTGCAAAATCCACAATATCAATAGAACAACAAGTATCATCCTTCTCAACAGTGTCTGCATAGATTTAGATATATAAAATGTTAGAACTAACTTACCTCTACTCCAATCAATTCATGCTTTAGTGGTAGCTAAAAATGGACTGTCGAGAATCAGAGGTACTTCCCTATTTTCATCCATATCTAAAATCACAAAATCTACTGGAAAAATAAATTTATTTCCAGTACATCCTCAATTACTCTACGCGGGTATTTAATTGATCTGTCAGTTAACTCTAAACTCATCTAAGTCAGTTTTGGCTCTCCTAGTCCCAATTGCGTGAATATCTTATATGGCATAAGATTTATACTCACACCCAAATCTGCAAGAGTTTTCTCAACTAACAAACTACCAAAAGTACATGTTATAGTAAAACTACCTGAATCTTGTAATTTTTGAGGGAGTTTGTTTTGCAAAATTGCAGAAAATTCTGCATTCAAGGGAGATTATAGACAACTCCTCCAACCTTTTCTTGTTTAATATAGTTCCTTGAGAAACTTAGAATATTTTGGCATCTGTAACAAAGCTTCAACAAATGAGATCATAATATGCAACAGTTTAAATAATTCAAGGAACTTACCAAATTGCTTATTCATGCAGTCTTGCTTAAGTATGGCCACATATGGAATTGTTGGCTTGTATTTTCTAACTGGTTACTTTTTGGATGTAGTTTCGGGATTGATTTTTGTTGGGAAGTTTTCTTTTTCTTCACATTGCTCTATCTCTCTTCCATTTCTCAAAGTAATTTCCTTTGCTTGTTTACGAGGATTTTCTTTTGTGTTACTCAGCAAAGAACATGGTTGCCTTTCTGACAGCAATTTTGCCAATTGTCCAACTTGATTTTCCAAATTTCTAAATGAAGCTGATTGATTTTTTGGCTCTATTTCCATCTTTGTAAACCTTGTATCAGAAGCTTACATGAATTTTGTTAAAAGATCCTCCAAGTTAACTTTTCCTTAGGCCCTTGGGCTGTTGTTGTTGAAATCTAGGTGGGTGACTTGGCTTATTCTGGTTCTGACCACCCCAAGAGAAACTAGGGTGTTTTGCCTATCTGAAATTATAAGTGTTACTGTATGGATTAAATGGTTATCTCTGAGCGTTACCCATGTAGTTAACACTTTCAACACATTCAGCACTAGTGTGGCCTCCTCCACATAATTTACATTACAAGACCTGATTCACCTTTTGACTTACTGACAATCCGTCAATATTTTAACTCAATAACTCCACTTGGATTACCAAGGTCGTCCCGTATCCACATCATACAATCTGGTGGGTTTAGACGGCTTTGCTCTAGATAAATACAACTGATAACTGTTCACTGTCATCTCCTCAATTAACTCCTGCATGGCATATGGTGTTTTTTTTAAGTGTTCCTCCTGCCGCTGCATCAATCATTGGTTTGGTACTCATATTTAGTCCATTATAAAAAGTTTATACTTATAACCAGACAGGAAGACTGTGGTGTGGGCATCTTCTCAGTAATTCCTTGAATCACTCCCATATGTCATATAGCAATTCTCCATCCTATTGAATAAATGAGGAAATATCATTCCTCATTTTTGCAGTATTTGCCAGTAAAAAATATTTTTGCAAAAATTTGTTTGCCAACTCGTCCTATGTCGTGATGGACTGCCTAAGAAGAGATTGTAACCATAATTTAGCCTTAGCTTGCAATGTAAATGGAAAAAAACTTAGCTTAATGACATCATCGGTTACTCCATTCATTTTAAACATATCACAGATCTCAAGGAAGCTCGCTATGTGTGTGTTCAAATCCTCATCTTGTAATCCGTCAAACTGTACAATGGTACAATATCTGAAGAAGATTAGGCTTGATATCAAAATTATTTGCAACTACTGTAGGACGAATAATACTAGATTCTACTATAGTTAAGCTTGGCTAACATAATTTGACATGGTCAGCGGTTGGTAAACCAAATTTTACTGAACATTTTGGTTTGCTGGCAAACACAGATTTTCTTCTGCCATCTTTGTTTCTGTATTTGAATTTTCTTCTTTCCCTTGTTGTTTTCTGTTTCTCAACCGAGCACTAAAAGTTCCTTCAATCTCCAAATCAAAATCAACTAGTCCTATTGAATTTGCTCAGGTCATAAACTGCTTGTTATCTGCACAACGATAAACAAAACCCAATGTAGTTCTCAAAAACCCAAATACAATAAAACAAGAATGACTAGAAAGAAAGAAAGAAAACAAAATAAATAAAATAAAAAACAAAAAATTAAAATGATTAGAATAATAACGTCTAATTTTTACTAATAACTATCCGTGACAACGACGCCAAAAATTTGATGGTCGTCTACCCTACATTACTAACAGGTAAGTGTACCTATCGATGCAGTAAATGGATTTAAGAGTCCCAATTATCGATCTCACGGAGATAGATTACTAGCTACTCACTGTTAATTATTATCTAGTCTACCAAATGTAATGAAGATTGACTAAAACATTAACGACTAATTAAACTAAAAATTAAATAAGCAATAATAAAAAATGAGGAGTGTAAAAACTAATTTACTAAGGCAACACTTAGATTTCAAATCCCTAAAGTTGTTCACCAATCAAATGAAATTAGAATTAGTGTAGTGTTTGTGACTAGACCGAGGCGATTCTTAAATTAAATTAATCCCTCTCTAGAGGTAATTAATGTCTAATATTAATTAACCCAACTTGAAATCTCTTCCTAAGTTAAACTAATTAACATTGCATTAATATTCTGTGAATTACTCTATTAAGTTTTACCTTAATTCGAAGGATTTACGTCAATTTATCTCTATATTTGCGTTCAACTCCTTTTAATTATGAGTGATCTATCGTACATTCGATCTCTCAATTAGCAATATACGAATCAATATGTCAATTACAAGTGGTCGTCAAGCAATTAACAATGAAAGAAATAATTCACAATGAAATCTCAGCCAATAAACATCTAAACACTAAAACTAAAATCAAATATCTGGTACAACACTCAATAGTTCATCTCAACCTAAGTGTCCAGAAGGGTTTAGTTCATAATTTAAAAGAAAAATGCAAAGAAGATAACGAAGAAACCTTCAACGGCAAAGAAATCCATTAAGATCTAACTATAGTTGGCCTGTATGCTTTGTAATCCATGTTGTGCTCTTATCCTATCGTGTTCCTTACGCTTTGTTTCTTTCGAAATCGTGTTTTTTCTCTCAAGAATGGTGATGGAATGAACAGAGAATGGTTGGGTGAGAAGTTATATGGCTACCATGAATGTATATAACTCAAACTCATTTTTCTTCTTTCCTCGTGTGAAATTACCAAGAATTTCTCAACTCTGGCAAAGTACATGTTCATGAATAGTGACTGTGTTCGGATGCATTATGTCCGTGTAATCCCTTATGTACGTGACTTGTCTGGCATGGTACACGGACACGATCACGTCCGTGTACCAATTTTCCTTTTGTCCATTCATTACATGGGTTGTCCATGTAGCTCTCCAGCATTGCTCAATTTTGCCGTTTTAGTTATTTTTTCTTCAAAAGTTGCACAAAGTCAATTTTCAACTCGTGAAATGTCAACCAAGAGATAAATAGATTGTTTTCCACAATAAACGCTCAGATTATGCTCTAAAACCATAACATTTACGCGTTAAATACATACGTTGGAGCCTTTATCGAGCATCCAATGTAACATCCTAAAATTTAAATAAAATACGAAATTATAAATAAAATACGTAAAAATGTACGTAAATTTTTCGCGAATTATTTTAATTAATAATTCGGTAATTGATAAAAAAATTATAAGAAAATAAAAATCAGAAATGTTTAAGTCGATCGTGAAAGGAAAACGACGACAAATATATTATTACGAAGGGAGAGATAATAAAATTCTTCGAACTCATTAGAATAATTACTGGATGAGAAATAAATAACGCGGAATTTACGACAATTATATTTAGAGGTTGAATTTCGAGAATTTTGAAATCGGAAATTCATTCTGAATCGGGGACAAATAAATTACGAAACAAAATGGACTCAAGACGAATGGAAGCATCTTCCTTTACACCTCTTCATCCACTTACACGACATAATCAAATGCTCATCCACATTTTATGAATTGTCCCCCACTTTCCACCTTTTTCCTTCTTTAATTATTCCACTTACCATTCTTCTTTCTTCCTCCCTTCTCTCCACCGAAATCTCCCCTCCTCTCTCTCATTTTGCTACACAAAGCTTAACACCATCCATTCCTAGCAAATTTCTG
>CANYCX010834619.1:0-11876 GCA_948193385.1 Breynia disticha f. nivosa
TGAGTCAAGGACCCTTGAGGAAAGATCGTCCTAATTTTCTCATTAAATCAATCGTTTGATTTTAAGATTTCAGATTTCGCGCATTTCACTTTTTTGCATTTAATTTATTTTTACTGTTTGGAACAACAATAAATTCCTGGCATGCTCGCACTTTTAATTTTATTTTTCTAACCTCGTTCGTGCTTTCGTGGTTAGGAAAGGACGGCGTTTGTTAACTTCTAAAAAGAGGCAAACAACTATATACTAAACTCATGACGTCCAAGGTTTAATTTTCATCTTAAAAGATATTTTAATTATAACATTAGGTGATAGTTAAACTTTGGGTGTCACATTTGATAAACTTGTATTGCTTATATTGATATATGATTAATAGAAGTAGATTTTCAAATGTTGAGTTAATATTGATACATTGATGTTAGAAATACCTATGTGGTATGTTTTATGATAGTTTATACTTGTGTGGTATATGATCTGCTCTATGTGAGCTGTGTTGTGAGCTATGTTGTGTGCTTATACGAATGTCATTCTTATGCTTTGTGTTGGTTCGAATGTCATTCTTATTATGGATGTTCATACGAATGTCATTTCTAGGCTGTGTGCTGTTATGATGCAAATGACATTCGTTCATTCACGTATTGCAGAAATATCTGTGTGACATGAGCCTGTGTGGAAGTACTATTCCTGTGTGGATGAGGATTTGTTGTGTGCTGTCCTAGACTAAGCTGTGTGCGGTCCGTATTTACGAGCTATAAGCTCAGAGCTCTATGCTCAGGATGTGTGTCATTCCTCTACTGTGTGCGATAGAGGATTTCCACTGCTATGTACTATGGTGGACAAAACCTGGGGTCATCCTGTATGGATTTGAATTAGCATTGACATTGCATTGCATACAAATGCATCTATATAATGCTATGAGATTTGTGTGATGTAATTGCTACGTGCTTACGTAAATATATTCCTTTGTGGACTATTGATCTCTGTGTGAGATAGAACCTGTGTGGTTCGTGATTGTTGTGTGCTATCTTGTATGGATGTTGATTTATGTTATTTTGATATTGTTGTGTGTGATTTTTTTGAATGGCATATAGAGATGCCATAGGGAGAAAATAGTTAGGCACGCCTTCGTGCTGATTCGTATTTTCCCCTGCACATCATTTACATTATATTAAGCTAAGAATCCTTACTGAGTATATTTTATACTCACCCCCATTTATTGTTTAAATGATTGTGTAGATCATAGGTAGCTGCTGTAGCTAGATGACAGAGGTGATCAGCGTTTCCAGAGCTTACATCAGATGTCGAGCTCCATAGTTCATTTTAGATATTTTGGTTTGTACATATTGTACCTTTCTGTATATACACGCAAGATTTGAGTTTGAATGTTTTTCAAACTATTTCCTTCTGTTTGTGTTTGATATTTAAAATGAAAACAGTTCGATCTGAGTTTTGTATAAAGAGCGTGTATATATATTTTCTCTATCCTCTGTTCTGTTTTTAGATCTATTTTCATATCATTTCTTAAATTATATTGATTATCAGGAAAAAAAAGGATTTTGAAAATGAGCTTCACATTTAGTGGTATCATAGCAAGGATTAAATTCTCTGTAGATTGTGCCAATGATTTTCAATTTCTGAGTGATTTGGAAATCTAAAATGATTTTGAACTTCTGATTTTTATAACAGTTGGAGCCGATAGACGACGTATCTCATGATCACAATGTAGAGTCCAAGATTTATTCGAGGGATAGGGTTCAACCCCAATACCTTCAGAGCAGCCTGCATAGCCTACGATGCATATACCTCCATATGATCCTATGTGTGCTCCGTTTTGGGAAGTGTTGTAGAAGATGATGAGAGATCAGGGTAGAGGTTTAGGGAGTCAAACAAACCTGAACATTGATGAGAATTTTAGGAAGGTGAGAAAACAGGGAGCTACAACATTTGAAGGTACTACTGATCCAGTTGAGGCTGATGACTGGCTCTGGCATATGAGAGGATTCTGATGCGTATGAGATGTACTCCAGAGCAGAAATTGAGGTACACTACTTCTCTTCTCGAGAAAGCAGTCTGGAATTAGTTGGAGTCGATTCTAGATAGTTAGAGAGATCCTCCAATGTTGACTTGGGATAGTTTTCTGAGGAGATTCACTGATAAATATGCTCCTCCTTATTATTAGACTAAGAAGAAGATAAAATTCCAAGAGTTGAAATAAAGGAAATGATAGTAGTTAAGTAAGAGATATAGTTCACCAGGTTGTCTCGTTATGCTCTAGAGGATGTTGATAATGATAGAAAGAGAAGAGACAAATTTGAGAGAGGTTCGAGGTATCTGATTTGGGACAAGATTGCGATGAAACTTCCGACTTATGAGATGTTACTTAAGACTGCTGTACGAGCAGAGGAGTTAGCGGTAGAGGGAGAGGGAGATAAATCTGAAGGAAAGTGACACATAGTCTCAGGTAGTTCCAATTCTCAGCAGCAACAGAAAAAGAAGAAGACATATTTCAGGCCATCTAGAGAGACAGGTGGTAGTCAGAGTAGACAGTCTAGTAAAGGAGCTGTGGTGGTAGAGGTTATTCCACCAGGGCTCCTATTCCTTAGGGTTGCAGTACAGGTACTTATGCCGACAGAGATACAACTCCACTATGTTATACTTGTCTCCAGCAGAACATTTTCCAGAAACTGTCTATAGAGACAGGGGTACAGAGTGGTGAGGTTTCTAGATAGAGCAGTATTGGTGAGGTTAGACCTACAGTATCGACTGGTACTAGTAGAGGTAGAGGTGGCAGAGGTTCTGGTTCTACTTGTATTGGAGGATCAGTTACTGGAGGTGGAGCACTTGGTTCAGGTAGAGGAGGTGGATCTTCGGGAGCAGTAGCACCAATAGGGTCTGCACCAATGGCCCGAGTTTATACTATGACTAGAGATGAGGCTGCAAAGGATCCAGACGTGATCACTGGTATTATTTCTATCTTTACATATAATACTTCAGTATTGATTGATCCAAGTTCTACGTGTTCTTTTGTTAATGAGTCTGTGGTAGACCATATTGGAGGTAGTATAGAGCGTATGGGGTATACTGTTTCTGCATTGATGCCAGCTGGTGGTACTGCGTTGGTTAGACATATTTTACGGCATTGTGAGTTACATATTGGTGAGTTGACTTATTTCGCCGATTTGATTGTTTTAAGGATGGCAGAGTTTGGGATTATTTTTGGTATGGATTGGCTATCTAGAAATCGTGCTATGGTTGACTGCTATTTAAAATAAGTCGTGATTGAGGTTGATGGTAATAGACGGATATTATTAGTAGGTGAAGGGAAGACTATTCCTTCTTACCTGATTTCGGGAGTGATTGCTGCGAGATTGATTAGAGAGGGTTGTGATGCCTATCTTGCTTCAGTGATTGATCTGAATCAACCTAAGTTAGAGGTGTGAGATGTGGAGATAGTTTGTGAGTATCCTAAGGTATTTCCTGAGGAGTTACTGGGATTACCACCACAGCGAGAGACTGATTTTAGGATAGAGACTGTGCCGGGAGTAGCACCAGTTTTTATTGCAACTTACATGATGGTAGCTGTTGAGTTATAGGAGTTGAAACGACAGCTGGAGGAGTTGTTAGAGAAAGGTTTTATACGCTCGACTGTGTCACCTTGGAGAGCACCAGTGTGAGACTCCAAAATAAATTCCTGTTATTTTCAAATCCTAAATTGTAAAACTATTTATCCAACATTTTCAAACATTTCTAACATAAACATGGGTATAGAAAAAGAATTATTAAAGTTTTACAATGAATTCATTTGAAATATAACATATAAAATACATTTCTTTTAATTTCTTTTCAAAATAATCCATAGACATAAACATGGACATATAACCATCAACATTTCATTTCCAATATGGTTCATCTATATCTAGCAATCTCAATGCAACATTATAGGCCAACTATTTTTACATATACATAAGCCTAAAGACAAGCTTTTATGAATCAATTTACGAATCAATTTATTATGCGTAAGAACACTTACCTTGTCAAGCAAAAATCAACAATATCAACACATAATCAACCTCTGATCAATCATCATACAGATTCTCCTGTACGAAATTACGTGTATACAAGTTATTAATTAACCCTTTCTAAAATCATCAAATAATAGTTCTAACAAAATTCAGCATCAACTCTTTGTTAATCCTAAATTAACATTTTTTTTTCATTCTTCTTTATCCATCCTTCTTCCTAATTTCCATCCTAACATATACATGACATCAATTCAAGGTTCTTGCACTTCCATATCTAAATTCCAGCAGCAAAAATCCCATTTAAATCAAACTAAATCATCAAAATCAAAGTATAAACCTCACTTAAACCTTTAGACAACCTTACCTTAAGAACTTAGGATGAATTCTTGCAAGAACTGGTGTTTGTAGGAAGAATTCATGATTATAAAGCCTTAGGATGATGTTTGGAAGTTGAGAGAACGTTTGAGAGAAGTTGGGAAATATTTCTTGAAGCTTCTTACGACTTAATTGTAAGCTTATATATTTGTTTCCCAATTTCAGACGACTACATGTGGTGGACAGCAAAGTACACGTTGTAGTGCCCACCGCGCGTGCTTTTTTGCCCACATACTTTGTTGCTTTCAGAATTTCTACTTTTTCTTGGTTATTTCATATAATTCTTATATCAATCTTCAATCAACCTTCATATACCTAAATATAATCATTTATTTTTCAGCATTTCAATAAGAAAAATATTATTTTCAATAATCATTTTCCATAAAAACAATTTCCAGGACGTTACATTTCTCTCCATCTTAGAAAATTTCGTCCTCAAAATTTATACAGAAATTGTATCGCAACAGCATAAGGATATGCTTGCCAATAGTGATTTCTCTCACAATTGAAATATCTGCCGCTATATATATGCTCTAGCATAAGTAATTACTTCTCACATGCGTAGCATATTTCAGTTTCACTCTAACTCAACAAAACCAAGATCTCTCATCTCAAACCAAGTTCACATCCTATTTATCATAAGGATTCACAATCTGCAATAGAAATACAATTATGTTTTTCTCATCATATCTCTCTCAAACATTTGCTCAGTTATTTCTCATATATATCGCTATGTTTATGCTCTCTGCTCTATCAGTAATGCCAACCCAAGGTAGATAACAAGAAATGAATTTGTATACACGAGAAAAAGATAAAAATAAACAAACTGTTCTGCCTTGATCAAGAAAAATGACAAAGGAAACCAAAAATTGTTTCCATAACTACTTTATACTCTTGGTATTACGTTAAAGAAAAGAGATGAGCAATAACAAACCTCAAGAATTTCACATTAAAAGTCTCAATTACTCAATCATTTCCACTTTCCCTTTTTGAATACTTCCTCTCAATACGATAATAACCTCATCAGCATAAAATCTGACTTTAATTTTCATTTATCTCATACTTTTCACACTCATATTGTGCCCCTTTAAACACTATGTTTCTCATACTCTCTTGCGATAACAGTGCAATATCATGATTCTAATAGTAGCTTACGCAAAAATTGCATATCGATCTATTTAGATCCTTTCTTCTAAATATTTTTTTTTCTCTTTTACATTTTCATTTATGTCACCGGGAAGGCATTTCTCAATTTCAGAGTTAAATTTTGCCAAACAGTTTGTGTTAAGAAACACATCTATTGTATCTTTATCATTTAAACATTCTGCATAAGATCATGAACTTGAAATCATTTTCAATTCAGTGGTGAAGTTACTTTCCCTTTTATCCATTTTTCATCAATCCATGGTACAAATGTCATGCCATAGTAAAAAATAGATTACATAATATTTTCTCTTTTGTCTTAGTACAAGTTCGACACGAGGGCGTGCCAACACACTTGAATAAATAATTCAAGTTTAACACAAAATCAATATATCAGACACGAGGTCGTGTCAGGTACTAACACATTGATCATTCAGTCATTTTTTATCATTTACATCATTATGTTCATTTGTTTCAATCCCAAACATATTATACATATGGTTTTTCTCTGTGTTTATGATTGAATTTAATCATTTCATCGGAATCGTGTGTTATACACACTTAACTATTTTAGGATAATCTTATTTTTTTTACTACCCAACATCATAAGAACATTTTTTTTATACTTGTATCATGGAAGGCAATTGCATATTTTCCTAATACAAGTTTTAAATCATTTTCTTTTAGAGTCTCTCACCCTTATATGGTTCATGTATATCTACCAATCTCAATACAACATTACAGGCCAACTATTTTTACATGTACATAAGCCTAAAGATAAGCTTTTATGAATCAATTTACGAATCAATTTAGCAAGCATAAGAACACTTACCACGTCAAGCAAAAATCAACAATATCAATATGGAATCAACTTCTGGTCGATCGTCGTACATCTCCTCCTGTATGAAATTACGTATATATAGGTTATTAATTAACCCTTTCCACATTAATTCCAACTTAAAATCATCAAATCATAATTCTAACAAAATTCATCATAAACCATTTGTTAATCTTAAATAAACCTTTTGTTTTCCACTCTTATTTATCCATCCTTATTCCTAATTTCCATCCTAACATATACATGACATCAATTCAAGGTTCTTGCAGTTCCATATCTAAATTTCAGCAGCAAAACTTCCATGTAAATCCAACCAAATCATCAAAATCAAAGTATAAACCTTACTTAAACCTTTAGACAAGCTTGCCTTAAGAACTTAGGATGAATTCTTATAAGAATTGATGTTTGTAGGAAGAATTTATGATTAGAAAACCTAAGGATAATGTTTGGAAGTTGAGAGAACGTTTGAGAGAAGTTGGGAAATATTTCTTGAAGCTTCTTACGACTTAATCGTAAACTTATATATTTTTTCCTAATTTCAAAAGATTACACGTGGTGGACAGAAAAGTACACTCTGTAGTGCCCACTGCACGTACTTTTCTGCCACCGAACGTACTTTGTTGTTTTCATAATTTATCCTTTTTCTTGGTTATTTCATATAACCCTTATATCAACCTTCAATCAACCTTCATTTACCTAAATATAATCATTTATTTTTCATCATTTCAATAAGAAAAATCTTATTTTCTATCATCATTTTCCATAAAAATAATTTCCAGGATGTTACAACCATTGTTGTTCGTATGGAAGAAGGACGGTAGTATGCAATTGTGTATCGACTATCGTCAGCTGAATAAAGTGACAGTGAAGAAAAAGTATCCGTTGCCGATGATAGATGATCTGATTGATCAGCTACAGGGAGCTATAGTGTTTTCTAAAATTGACTTAAGGTCAGGTATTGGCAGCTGAGAGTTGAGGATAGTTCGATTAAGAAGACAACGTTTAGGACTGAATACAGGCATTTTGAGTTCACTGTTATGCCATTTGTGTTGACGAATGCACCAACTATATTTATGGCACTGATGAATAAGGTATTTCAGCATTATTTAGATCGGTTTATGGTTGGGTTTATTTATGATGTTCTCGTGTATTCGAAAGATAGAGAGGAGCATAGGCGATATTTGAGAATTGTGTTCGATTTGCTAAAATTAAAATAGTTGTATGCTAAGTTCAGCAAGTGCGAGTTATGGATGTCTGAGGTTATCTTTCTAGGACATGTGATCTCAACAGATGAAGTGAAACTGGATCCTAGTAAGATAAAAGCAGTTCAGGAGTGGGAAGCTCCGAAGAACATGTCTGAGGTTAGTGGAAGGTCTACTTCTGATGTTACCTTTGTAGGGAGGTGGTTTTATTGTTTATAGAGATGCATCTGGGTCTTTGTTAGGTGGAGTATTGATGCAGCATGGTAGAGTTATTGCATATACTTCACGACAGTTACGACCGCACGAGGCTAACTACCCGATACACGATCTGGATTTAGCAGCGATTATTCATGCTTTGAAGGTTTGGCGTCATTACATATACAGTGAGGCTTTTTAGATATTCACTTATCATAAGAGTCTCAAATATGTAATGACACAACGAGAGCTGAATCTTCGACAGAGGCGGTGGATTGAGTTGTTGAAAGATTACGACTATACGATTGAGTATCATCCTGGAAAGGCAAATGCTGTAGCTGATGCCTTAAGCAGAAAAGAAAAAGGGGATGATGATTCAGTGAACTATATCAAGCAGAGTTGTTGTTTTCTTTGTGAGAGACGCGAGTGTAGTTAGATTTGATTGAGGATTAGATGTTAGCCAACATTAGCATTCAACCTAAGATGAGAGATGTGATTACTGAGCGTTAGAATGAAGATGATCATCTGATGCAGATTAAAAAGAAAGTTGAGTGAGGAAAGGTACCTACTTTATACCGACTTGATGATAATAGTGTATTCTATTATCTGGATAGATTGTGTGTTCCAAATATTGTAGAGTTTAAGAACGAGCTGATGATAGAGGCTCATTCTTCTCCTTTATCAGTTCATCCCGACATTACTAAAATGTATCAGGATTTGTAAGAGTTGTATTGGTAGATACATATGAAAAGAGAGATAGCCAAATTTGGTTCAAGATGTCTCCAGTGTCAGCAGATAAAAGCAGAACAACAAGCTTTAGTAGGAAAATTGAGACCACTTGAGATTCCAGAATGGAAATGGGAGAAAATCACCATGGATTTCATTATCAATTTACCGAGGATGTTTAGATGTCACAATGCTAGTTATTGTTGACAAACTGAAAAAAACAGCTCATTTCTTAGCTATTTGAAAGGAGGATACGTTGGATAGACTCGCTGATTTGTATATTGCTAAGATTGTGTTTGATCATGATCTGAGGTTTACATTGCGATTCTGGGAGAGTCTCTAGGATGCGATGGGTACTTGTTTGAGGTTTAGCACGACTTTCCATCCGTAGACTGATGGTCAGTCAGAGAGGACGATTCAGATAGTCGAGGATATGATTCCTGCTTGTATTTTGGAGTTTGGTGGTAGTTGGGATGATCACTTACCTTTAGTCGAGTTTGCGTACAATAATAGTTATCATTCTAGTATTGGTATGGCACCACACGAGGAATTATATGGGAGACAGTGTCGTAATCCAGTATACTGCGATTTTGAGGGTTTGCAACAGATTGAGGAACCAGAGTTGGTTCAACAAACCCTGGATAAAGTGAATGTTTTGAAAAGATGTATGCAAGCAGCTCATGATCGTCAGAAGAGCTACTACGACTGACATCATCGAGAGATAGAGTATGCAGTCGGAGATAGAGTTTTCTTACGAGTTTCACCCTAGAGAGGTGTAATTCAATTTGGTAGACATGGAAAGTTAAGTCATAGGTATATCGAACCGTACAAGATTATAAAGAGAGTGGGACCACTAGCTTACTGACTGAGATTACCAGCAAAGTTTTCCTGATTACATGATGTATCCCATGTTTCTATGTTGAGACTGTACCGATCTGATCCTAGCCACGTGTTAAGTGCTCCAGAGTTAGAGATTTCTGATGAGTTGACTTACGTGGAGGAGCCTATTAAAAAATTAGACAGACAGATGAGACAGTTGAGGAATCGAAAGATTCCGATGGTTTTGGTGAAGTGGAGTTTTCATTCACCAAAAGAAGCGACTTGGGAGGTGGAGTTAGATATGAGATGACAGTATCCTTATCTGTTTCCTGACTAGACGTTAGAGCATTGAGGTATGTTCTGATGTTAGATATGATTATTGATTATTAGGAATAGTGCATTGACTTACAAGTTCCATGATTTGAAATTTCGAGGACAAAATTTTCTAAGTAGGGGAGAATTGTAACATTCCAAAAAAATTTCATCTTAAAATTATGACAAATAAATGTTTGAACATTAATATAGAAAGGTTGATCAAAGGTTGATATAAGGGCGATATGAAAGAATTAAGAAAAAGGAGAAAAGTGGCAAAAATGGGCAAGAGTGGCTTGGGAAATGGCCAGAGACCGTTCCCTTGTATTTGAATGTCAGAAAGGTGGAAACTGCTACCAGAAACATCTAGAGGCCGTTCTAGAGGTTGTTTCTGACTGCCAGACTTAGTATTTAACCTATTTAACACACTTAAAATGAGTTAAAACTTATATTTACGAGCTAGAAACATCATAGAACTTCACCTTCATCCAAAAACCCTATCCAATCCATTTTTAACCATTTCCAATTGAAAACTTGCTTTATATACTCAAAGATTCATGTTTTCCATCATAGGAACATGATCTATATGAGTTTTATAGTTTTTATTTAGATTTTAGCAAGGTAAACTCGTTTTAATCTAGAATTTTCATATTGAATTAAGGGTTTTAATGAAGGTTGGATGATTCTATATTTAGACTTGATGTGATTAAGATTAACTAACCTTATTTATGCAATTAAATTATGTATAGAAGGATCTGTACGGCGAATGAGAGGATTTTGAATTAGGGTTTGGAGTATTGAGTTTGCTTATACACTGAGGTAAGTGTTCTTACGCTTACTGAATTGGATCATAAATGAAATCTTATATAAATGGTAAAATTTTTGCCATGAGGTTGGTGACAGAGTGTTTTTAAAAGTTTTGCCCTGGAGGGGAGTCCTGAGGTTTGGGAAGAGCAGTAAACTGAGTCCAACGTTCATTGGACCCTACGAGATTGTGCAAAAAGTTGGACCTCTGGCTTATCGACTACAGTTGCCTGGTGAATTGTCAAGGTTACATGATGCTTTTCATGTAAGCATGTTGAGAAGGTATAGATCGGATCCCAGCCATGTAATTGAGAAGCCAGAAATGGAGATTTCGGAAGATTTGACCTATACGGAGGAGCCTGTGGAGATTCTTGACAGAATGGTTCGCAAGCTCAGGACTAAAGACATACCAATGGTAAAGGTCAAATGGAGTTTCCATTCTCCGAAGGAAGCGGCCTGGGAAGTGGAAGAGGAGATGCGAAGTTGTTATCCTCATTTGTTTTCAGACTCAAGTACGATTTAATTTCGGGGACGAAATTCTTTTAAGGGGGAGAGCTGTAACGCCCTCCATTTTTCGTTATTTTTAGATTTTAATTGAATATTTAATAAATATATGTGAGAAAATTTTTCACGGAAAGTTTTAATTAATAATTGGTGGACAGTGTAGGATATATTGTGGAGTTAAAATCGGGAAAGGTTATGTCAATCGGGAGAGAGAAAAATCAAAAAGAAGGTAACGTGTAGAGCCGAGGGTAAAATTGTCCAACCAAAACTATATATACGCTTACATGTTCCAATCTCTCTCTACACTCACCTTCATACACGTTCTTGCTTCCAAAAACTCGAGCCAAGTTTCGAAAAAACCTAACCGAACCTAGACCTCATCGAGTCTTGGTGTTTGGAAGTTGCTGGATCGAGTGGAGATCTTGAATCGGTGAGTTTTCTCGAACCAAAATCCTAAAATCACGTTTTTATTAACGGTACAACTTTCCGATGTGTTATTTCATTCATTTTAGCTCCGAATTGAGCGAAATAGAGCTTGTTGGAAAGGTTAAGATGTGTAGTAATCATTAGTATCTTATTTTGATGTTACGTCAGGGTTTTGGTAGTTGAAATTGATGTTTTAAGTGGGAAGGGTTAAAGTGACGAGTTTGGAATTCGTAACCCTAAGTTCGATTGGAAGTATGGTTGTAATGGTTAGTTTCTATGGACACTAGTAAGGTGTATTTTATGGCCAATTTGATTGGGTCTTTAATGTAGTAGGAGTATTGAACGAAAAAGGAAATTTGTCTAAGGTTTCAGAAAAAGAAGTGGAAGAAATTGAGTTTAGATTATATGTTGGATAATTGAAATCGTAAAACTATACCTGGGTGAAGCTAATAAGTAAATTGGAATGGTTGGTATTAATGGAAGAAGAAGGTGAGGTGAAGGGTAGATGGGATT
>CANYCX010835175.1:0-10427 GCA_948193385.1 Breynia disticha f. nivosa
TATTTGCTAAACGATAATTGAATGATAATGTGACGTTTTCATGTATGCATTTATTATCTTTCACCATCATTTCTCTTCCTTCATTAACTTCCTCACCTACCCTTCATTAAATTTTATTACTCCTTAAATACTAACCATCTCCAACTCCCTTAATAAACTTAATAAGGTATAATTCTACGATTCCTACTATCCGATACACAACCTATACCCGATTTCTTCTGATTCCCTCTCCAAAACCCTATACAATTTTCCTTACTGATTCCTTACTCATGCATCATTAAAGACCCAATTAAATTGGCAATAAATTACATCTCAATAGAGTCCATAGAAACTTTTCCTAACAACAAAACGAACTTAGGGTTTAAAAACCCAATCTCGTCACTTTTACCCTTCCGTCTTAAAACACCGATTTCCAATACCAAATCCTTGAATTAACATAAAAAATGAGTACTAATGGTTACTACACATCTTAAGCTTTCCAACAAGCCATATTTCACTCAAATCGGAGCTTGAATGAATGAAATATCGCGTCAAAAAGTCGGGACATTCATAAAAACGTGATTTATGGAATTCAAGTCGAAGAAACTCACCAAATTAAGATCTCAATTAGATTCTACAACTCCCAAACCCCAAGATTTGTCGAGGTTCAAGGTTAGCTAGGGTTTTTGGAATTCGGATCGGATTTTTAGAGTGAAAAACGTGGATGTGAAGGAGTGTAGAGAGAGATTGGCACATATGAGCTTATATATAGTTTCAGGTTGGACAATTTTACCCTCGGCACTACAAAATTACTTTCCTTTCGATTTTCTCTCTCCCGATTGAACTAACCTCGATAAATTTTTAATCCACACAACGTCCTACACTCCCCATTGATTATTAATTGAAATATTCTTGCGAAAAATTTATTCATACTTTTATTAAATATTCTATTAAATTTTAAAAGTAAACGTAAAATGGAGGGCGTTACATACCATTTCTGTCCCCTCCTTGAAAAGTTATCGAATGAGTGTCTCTATAGTAAAAACAGGCATCTACCATATTCACCTCCTACCTAAATGGATTTGTGTCTTCCTTAACCGTCTCCACAACCCCATCATTCTAGAACAGCAAACGCTGGTGGAGTGTACAAGGGACGCATAAGTTGGCATGGATCCAATCTCTACCCAACAGTAGTCTGTAGCTTGCGGTGGAGTTAATGACAAAGAAAGCAGGCATGCACACCTTGCTGCCAACACCTATCTGCAATGGAACCACCCCCAAGGTTTTGGCAGCATCACCTGTTACAGCTGTCACTACTAGGTCAGTGTGTATTACATCCTCTGCACTCTTATCCAAACTTAAACTGTTTTCCATGGAATGACGTTGATATTCGAACCATTATCAACCAACACTTTATCTAGCAGCTTTCCATTAACATGCTCTCTTATATATAGAGGCTTGGTGTGGTTTACCTCCCCTAGAATTCTAAAAGTCAAGGGCTTGCTTAGTTCTTCTATTGACTCATTTCCCTAAACCACCTGTCTTCTAGCCTTGCTCTTTTGGTTACCTCAAACATGACGTTGAAGGAATCATCCTCTGATTTAGATTCTAATCCTCCTTCCGAGCTCTCTTTCTCACTACTGTGGTCCGAGTTACTTAATTGGCCCACGAGCTATCCTGTTTCTCCAAGGGCACCTCCTTTTAGTTCATTGCCTTCATCTATTAGGTGGATAGATTGCCCCTTGACTCTCATGTGGCATCTTCTGAAACTAGAAGGTAACACTAAAGACATCATGCCCACAGGGTAGTTCTCCCACCTGGAAACTACTCACCTTTGGCTGAACGTGCTGGCCAATGGTTTCACTGCTGCTTCCTATGGATTTCGCATCATCAATAGGTTTTCTACAGAATTTTCTCTGATGGGTCCTGACGGTGTTATCGGCTAGTAATTTCTCTATGATAGCTTGAGTTTTGGCCTATTTTTCTAGTAATTTTTCTTGTTTCACCGTAAACCTTTCGCGTTGCATTACTATATGCAGTTCCAACTGTCGGCTTTGTTTTGCCAACCTCGTGGCTAGGTGCTTCTGTTGATCCCTCCTTTTCTAGGTTCGAGTCCTCTTTTCCACTGTTCTACGGTCTCGAACCACCACCTATTTTTTTGCCTCTTTGGGCACTAGTGGCTTAATGAACCGAGGCCTCGGGCGTGAATCCCTTTCCTCAAAACAGATAGTTCTTTGCGCTGGTATCTTTTCATACTTCCTCACCCAAACATTCTGAATTCTTCCTTTTAGTTTAGAGGCGGTATTTTTGCGTTTCTTCTCATTTAACCAATCCCTTAGGTCGAGGGCGGCCACATTGACAGAGCCTGCCCCCTTGAGGAATGGATCTTTGTCCACCATCATGGCTTCTTCTGAGATCTTAATTATCCATTTATTAATGCTTTCTTGCACAATGTTCTTGTAGGCCCAACATGCTTCCATGGCATGGGTCCAAGTGTTATCAAAATTGCAATACTCCTTCCCTGTCTGTTCTTCTTTGGATGGCAGTACGTGCCCCTCAAGTAAGCTCAAAAAATGTTCCTGCAATAAGAAATCAAAAATTTTACTAGTTTTTGTAAGGTCAAAGGTGTACTGCAAATTTTTCTTGTCACCTCCCTTAGGCTGGGAAGTTGGACTTCGTTTCACAAGTTTTGAGCAAGTGATGTTGCCCTTGCTGGCTACGGCTACAACAGCCACCTCAACTCCAAGGGCTTCTGCTACTACAGCTAGGAAGTGGACCTCCTGAAAGTTTGTGCCCATGGTCTATTTTCTCCTAGCAACATCTTCTCGTAAGAGTTCCTCATACTCTATTACCTTGGCAGCCATTTCATAAAAATCATGAAAGTCCATACCTTGGAACTTTTTGCGCAACTCCAAATCAAGCCCTCGTTGTACCATTCTCACAAATATTGTTTCTGGAATCATCAATTTGTACTCATTCCTCATCTTCTTGAATCTAGCAATGAAATCATCTGCCTTTTCTCTTGGGGCCTGAGTTAGCCTGGACATGTCCACTATACTCACCTCTGGTTCACTCTGGAAGAACTGGGCGTGAAAAACCTTCTGCATGTCTGGCCAATTGAAAACAGAATCTCTTGGTAAAGAAACGTACAACTCGAAGGCTATCCCAGTGAGAGAGTTTGGAAAAAGCCTCAGCAGTATATTCTGATAATTTTGGTGTCCTCAAAATCCTCCACATTGTGTGATAAACCTGGCAACATGTTCCACGGTGGATTGCCCTCCTTCTCCTGAAAACAAAGCAAAGTCAGGGATCTTTACTCCTTTAGGAAATGGTTCTCTGTCAATGTATTCTGGATACGTCTTCCTGAATTCTGACCTAGCTATTGGGCAAAACCCCGGGCCTAGTAAATCCTGCACCACCTCCCTTATAGGATTGACATCCACCGGTCCCAGGTTCCCACCGTAAAGAGCATGGTGAGCAATGGCAAATTCTGCCCCATGGGCACTCCACTAATCCGCAGCTCGTTGCCCCTAGGCAAAGTGCCCTTGTCTGTGATTTGGGTATTGTCTCCTTCATACAATGCTGGTTGAGTCAACGGCCTGATGTACGCATGGGTGCGTGTAAAGCTTTTTGCCCGGGTAGGGTCACAACTTTAGGAATGTCCTCCCTTTTGTGTGGAGGCTGATATACAACAGCCACCACCTGCTTCCTATTATCTATCACTTCGCCCTCACCTTTGGCCTCCTGTCTGATACCAACATTTGTTTTTACTTCTAGCTTCAAGTTAATAACTACCTAGAGTTGAGCAGTGGACTATGGCCTTTTTGGGGCCTGGAGTCCTTCACCCATGGGCAATTTTGCCGTGTTTTCTAAGGTTGCCTTTTGATTAAACCTTTCATGCATCACCTCAGTCATGGTTTGCATCATCCGGGCCAATGAATCAGTAAGGGACTGTGTTATGAATTGAGTAAGGATTTGGGTTACCAGACTCATCTGATGCTGCATCATCACTGATAGCTCAGCAATCAAGCCCTTATGTTCTTTGGGATGTCCCGCCGCTGGCATGTGTGTCATTGTGGAGCCATTTGTCGCCTCCACGTCTTTGGGCTCGGTCTCGCTACTACCATTGTCAAAAAACGTCCCGCCGACCGCGTGCCAAATTGTTTGCCTCAATTAAATGGCGACAAACGTCGTCCGTTCCTAACAACTAAAGCACGAACGGTGTTAGAAAATGAAGTAAGAGCGTGCCAGGAATTTAACATTATTCCAAACGAAAAGCAAGTAAAAAGCGCGCGAAATCTGAATTCTAAAACAAGTCAAACGATTGCAATTTGAGAAAATTAGGATGATCTTTTCCCAAGAGTCATTGAATCAATGGATTCAAATCGTCAATTTGACAATAAAAATAAACAAAAAACAAGAAATCAATCAAAATTGAGAATTGCTGATACAAAATGAAAATTATCACTGGTTACAATTGTAAAACAAAGTAGTTGATGTTTTTTCTGTGGATGTTGAATAATGCCTCTCTCCCCTGGCTGCCTTTCCCATTTATGGGAGAATCAATCAAGATTTCTAATTGGTTCTCTTTTCTTTCTTAACTAATTAAATATTCTTGATTGCGATTTCCTTTCCTGTTCCAAATAATCTCGCCAATTAACTCTACAAATCTGCATTTGACTTTCCGTAACTGATCACGGGCTTGGCATCATCGTGGGCCTTCCTTTACTACCAACCACCATGGCCTTGCATAATTTTAGCCCAAACAATTATATTTAATGAATGTTGTTCAATCTTCATTGTTATTTTCAGACTAATAATATTCATTCAAAAATAATAAAGAAATTGAAAAATTTCCTAGGAAAAAGATTGCTCTTTTTTTTTTTATTTGCAAGAGAGAATTGTTATGTTTTTTTTAGCAGAGTAAACTTTGAGGCATTTGACGAAGATAGGGACATTTAACCATAAATTTGAACAAGGAATGCGAAAGTGAAAAGTAAGCTTCCTCACTATTCTGTTTCAAATGGTATTTTTTGGTTTCAAAATATGAGATTTCAACGAATTTGAATGGTCATAAGCACGTGCAGTTAGTACCAAAACAACGTGAAGCGAAAAGTCATAATATAAAGTTGAAGTTATTAGGTAAGGTTTAGCGTATCATAGTTGACTTTTTAATACTGCAACTCTTTATTGGTCAACAAAACCAGACCCCACATTTCAATCAACGGGACCCACACTGTGTTAACTTTTTCAGACTCTTCTGGATAATAAACTTTTTAGGATTGGACTGACCAAAATGGAGTTTTTATAGAGAAAGACGCTACCTTAGCTTAGACCACTCATTAAACAAATAGACTTGAATTCAATCAAAATTTGTTCAAATTTGGGATTTCAACGTACCACTTATAATCCTGTAGCCATATAAGAAAAATCCTTTAACTATAAATTAAAATATTTAATATACTTTAAGAGTTTATTAAGATCTGGTACCCGTGGATACCCGTATCTGTTTATATAAGCGGTTCGGGTTTAAGGTACCCGAGTGGTAAACCCGAACCCAATTCAAATTCGCAACGAGTATTGATTTTAATACCCATACCTGTCTCAAACCCGTTTATATCGAATTTGCATAGTGATAAATGAGTCGGGTACCTGCGGATACCCCATTATAGGATACCCACTCCCATCCCTACCTACGACTTACACGCCTATTGCAATACATTTGCTTACTGCTGAAACAGTCAAATTTCAAAAAAATTGCATACATAACAATTATGAGGTGTTTGATAACACCAATTAAGTATTTAATTTAAAATATTAATTATTTAATTATTTAAATGTATTTGATAACAAAAAATAACTACTTAAGTATTTTATTATATTGAAAATTCACAATAAAAAATCTAATACACATACGTGCTTAGCTATTTTATTTTTGATTTGTGCATTTATAAAATAAATATTCCTTATTCTTCTGTTTACTGTTATCATATTTTTTATTTATTTTATATTTTTCAGATTTTGTACAAATTTCAAATAATAATTTATTTGTTAGTCAGTTATTTTTGTCAAACAACTAATTAAATTAAGCACTTAATTTTCAATTACAAACAAACTGACTTTATTAATAGATTAAGTATTCAGCACTTAAAATGTAATGCCCTAAATTTTTCATAATTTCACTTGGAAGTAAAATATATAGAGAAAATATGCGAATAAATTTTTCGCGAATTGTTTCGGTATTAAGTCGGTGAGAAGAGTTGAGAGTTGGGTGAAAGAATTCGAAACTTAGAGGCATTAAAAATCGGGATGAGGGAAGCCGAGCAGAAGAGAGGAGTATGAACGGACTAGGAAACCAAACCTCGAAGGGCAAAATCGTCCAAACCCATTTATTTGTAAGAGCATCCCCAACAATACTCTTCTAAATCCTCTCTTAAATATTATTTTTTATTAACTCTCTTAACAAATCACTCTCTAAAATTATAAATCACTCCAACAATACTCTTTATATCACTCTCTACAACATTTCTTTTTAATATTTTATTCATAAAATTAATATTTATCACTATTTACATCACTATTTACATTACTTTTTTAATATTTTATTAATTAAACAAGTTAAGAGATCCACTTTTGACTCTCTTAACTAAGAGAGTTACTATTTGATTCTCTTAAAATTACGAGAGTTGTTTTAATTTAAGAGAGTCTATTGGAGCTATTTTTATTCCTTCCACTCTCTTAATTAAAAGAATAGACTCCTTAAGAGAGTCTTTTTGGGATGCTCTAACCTTATAAGTCTTAGCTTTGTTCTTCTTCCTTCCTTCACCATAGACATACGTTTCTCTTCCTCCATATTTTTCCTCCATAGTTCAAAATCCTCATCACTATCCTACCTCACGAAACCCTAGTGCTCAGGAGGTCTAAAATCAGTTGGTGAGTGAATCTTGGTAAGTTTTTTCGCTTTGATCTTGTAAATCTCGTTTTTTCTCCATAACCCTAACTTTCCGACCACATTTCTCTTTCGTTTGAGCTCCGAATTGAGTAAATGATAGCTCGTTGGAAAGCATAATGTGTATACTACTTAGTGGTAATAAGTTTTTGTGTTAATTTGTGATTTAGGTGGCCGAAATTAGTGATAGAAAGTGACCCATACAAAGTGACGAATTTGGGGTTTATTGTGCCCAACGTCTTTCCGTGTTTCATTGCTTCGTTAAGCTTCTTGGGCATCCATTGATAGTGTTTTGAGTGTCAATTTAATTGGGCAATGTTTGATGAGAGAGATGGAAGTAAGGATAGGAACATGCTTAAGATTTTGGAAAAGGAAATGTAAGAATTAGGATGGTTAGAGTGTTATGAGAGGTAAGGAGCATTCAATTATATGCAAATGAACTCGTGAAGGTGTTAAAGGTGGTTGATAAAAAGGAAATCAAATGTGATAGTTGGGTTTGTGATTAATGTGGAGGTGTTAAAAAGAGAGAAAATCAACCTAATGCAATCTGTACGCGTATCTTAGGCATTTTCCATTCCTTTTATCTAATATTATGAACATTAAGTTGACGTGAGATTAATGTGAATTCATAATATAATTAATAGGGAATCCAAATCGTGGCAAGAAAGGTTCGTAACCGAGCCGTTAGGTGTTTCGTGTGAGATAAGTAACACGAGCGCAATTTCCCTAATCTGAATGTCTTTTTGAATGCATGTTGCTTGTAGTATGAGCATGTTGAATTAATATGATAGATTAATTGTTTATGTTGTGATTGGAATAGTTTTTATGTGATATGATCATGAGTAAGTTTGTGTTGACTGGTTATGTTGGCTACGTTCATATCGTGTTAAGGCTTGCTTGGTTGCTAATGAGTGTGAAATATATTGCTTTATACGAATATGTCAATTTCTTGAAAGATGCGTGTTTTGTGATCTGTAAGGTTTGATTTGCAAATAAATGTTCAGTTGAGGTTGTGGAAATCAATGTGCTTTATTAGCTTATGGATAAGAAAATGATATCATGAGATGAGTCTATAAGTTCTGATTATAAGTTTATGCTTCCATGATATGATGAACTATGAGTGGGTCCTAACCTTGGACTGTGATTGATAACATGTGTGTGCTTGTATGCACTTGTGTGAACTTGAATGATCTTGTATGGTGGATATTGGCATATGAGTGTGGTTTATGAATATGAGATGAATTGTTCCTTATGGATATGTTTTTTGGATATGAGATTAATATTGGTTTGTCTGATTAGGGTGAATTGTGCGTGAATATTCATATACCCTTATGAGTGGTCCTTATGGAAGTGTTTTCTTATTTGTATATGGTTTGTTTGAGATTGATTGATGGCTATACTTAGCTTGTGATTATGAAGCATAACATGCTCAGTTGGTGAATGCATGATTTGGTTGCATGAAAGGTGCATATAACATTCATGCATTTGGGCTCTTAGTGAGCAAATTTAAAGAAAATGATAATGACTCTTAGTGAGTGTAATGAGGGAGTGGTTATAGCTTAAAGGGTATATCACATGTCGTGGATTCAATTTCGAGATACGACCTCTGAGGATATATCAACAACCTACATGGGGTGAGATTGGGAATTCCCAAGCACACAGGAGATGGGTTGGGGGTCTTACAGACTTCTATATAAATATTACGGGTAGTATATAAAACATGCTACACCGGGCATAGTGGTTGATTATTCGATACACAGACGTGTGTACGATTGTGCCAGGCCAAAACAGGGCGATATTAAGGCCAAAATAGGGTGTAAATGTTGATATCCAATTATTATAACCAAAACTCCTGGCCGAAAGGCCCGTCTGCAAACGTCAATCTTATGGCCAAAATAGGATGTAAATTATAAACTAAATGAGATCCTGGGTAATCATGTTTAGGATTGCATTATACAACATGCATTCGCATCTATCATATCATCATATTGCATATGATATGTCTTTATGAAATTATGATGGAGCTATGCCTATGTGATCATGGAAATTATGCGATTATTGAGTGTGTTTATTCTAAGCTGTGGTATGGACTACAATTGATGTATGATTGAATTACTTTACTATAAATGCTATGAATGTTGTGAGGTTAGCATGGGATGAATAATGTTATGTTGAGAGTGTATGATGTGAGTATGATTGTATGTAAGTAACAAGTTGAATAAGAATGGACACAAACAGAGTCATGTTTGGAACATTTTTTAGAATTGCATGATAATGTTGTCTTTTGGTATGTTAACATTTAGGGATTGAAAATGTTTGATTACTTGCTTATATTGTTTTGTTGCGAATTGAATTAGAAATGCTAAGTGTTGCAAATGGTTACACGAATTCAAGTGTGTCCTTGATTGACAAATGATGGTGTGGTTAAAATTTGAATGTGCCTATGATGTTAATATTTGACAGGAATTGAGTATTTAGGAGTAAGGATGTTAATGAAAATTTGGGAAAAAAGGATTGAACTTACTTATGGAAATGATACGAATATGTGGGGTGATTGTGTTAAAATGCATGCAGAATTTTAGAGTTTTTTTTGAATGTGTATATAGATGATGCCTGTTAGGTGTTGTTAAATTTAAGAAAAGTTGTTGTGAACATAAGAGTGTAAAAGGGCTAAGGTTATTTGAATTAAGTGTGGTGATTATGTGGTGTTGTAGTTGTGCTTGATTGTCTACAGGGCACTAGAGATCGACGCGAGGTAGTTGTTAAGTACGTGTGGTCGTGATGACAACGCGTACTCGACTACCACAACACGTTTGTTTGTATTGGAACTACGCGTGGTGGCAACGACAACATGTAGTATTTGACCACCACGCGTAGTCATCTTTCCACAATGAGTGGATCTCTGGCTGCATGATTTGAAACATGCTCATGTGTGTAAATGGTAAATTTATTCATGTATGTTTATTGTTACCATATTTTTTCTGTGTAAATCTGTTCATACGTGTTCATTTTGACCATGTTTCATGTGTAAATGAGTTTATGAATGTTTATGTTTGGAATAAATGTAAAATGGCTTGAATGCATGTGTGAGACATCTACCTTGAGTGATGAAATGTACAAATATATACATATATGTATGAATGCCAATGGTTAGAGAAGTTGTCCATGTCGGTAAGTGTTGCTTATTGAGTTTCACAACTCACTGGTGTTTTATACCTGCCGTGTGGGCAGGAATGTGAGGGATATAGCGGAGGTGGGACAATGATCTTGCTACCAGAAGGACCGAAGAACTAAGGTGGGTCGTGCACTGGGGATTTAACCAAAACCAATGTCATGCTTATGTTTTTGAACATTGTACATGCATCTATATTTATTTTTGATGGATTGTATGGAACTTGAGTTTTATTTTATTTCTTCCCTTACCAAACTTTTAAAATTGAGTTGTCAACTAAACATGCATAAATGATTTCTACTATACTTCCATATTTTTTTTTTCAAA
>CANYCX010835188.1:0-35276 GCA_948193385.1 Breynia disticha f. nivosa
CATTCAAGCTAAGAATTGCTTTCCCATGAAATCCACATCCAATCGCCCATTTAGGATTGCTTTGAGGTTTCTCTCACATTCTGTAAGTTAATTTCGTAAGTTGCTGCCCAAAATGATATGTTTTAAAAGACCACTGACTGGCTTTTACCTCGGCACGATCTCATCAACATCTGGCACGGCTCGTACCAAATAAAATGGCACAGCCCAAGCTTTTCCAGCACGTCTTGTGCCAAATTAAGAATGGCACGGTTCGTGCCTCTTTTCTCCTTTTTAGCATGACCGACATGCACAAAGCCACCTCTTGTTTCCTTTCTTTTCATGGCTATCATCTTGGCATTATTTAATAAAGTTTTTGGCACGACTAAACTTTAGTGCAATATGTTTTCTTAATTCATGGCATGTGTTCACTGAATTTACGCACAATTCATATTCATTCACATCCCAATCATCATCATGGTTCATTTTTCAACTTCAATAATTAAATTTCAATTCCCATAATTTATTTTATTTTAAAATAAATTCAGGATGTTACATTTGGCACGTCCTCATGTTGAATTTGTTTCAAAACGAGATCATGCAAGACTAAATAGGAAATCGTGCCAGAAAAGTACGACACGACGTGAAGCACGACCCGTGCTCAAAGTCGTGTTGACTGGGTTGATATGAACTGATTGACTGTAGTATATTGTTTTATTGGAAAACAGAGGAAACACTGAAGTTCCTTCGAAGTAAACCCTAGAAATAGTGAGAGGAGGACGTTAAGGAAGTATTTTAGCAAGAAGCCTTTAATTCTTGCAAGGACAAAGTAAAAGTCAACTAAGGTAAGTTTTATGGTTGATTTGAGTATATGTAAGAGTTGAATTAGCTTTGAATTGATGTTATAAGGATTAAGAGTTGCTGGAAAAATGTAAATGATTAAGGTTGCATTTGTTAATTCCCTTTTAAAGGATTAAAACAAAAGAAAACAAGAAGTTAGTAGCTTGAGAGATTTTAGTGCTCTGAAAAGCTACTGAGAATGTAGATTGCTAAGTTAAAGGGTTGTATTTGATGTTTCTAGTAACGAAACAAGTTATAAAGAAGTTGTTAACAACCTTTACACGTTTAAATTTGTACAGGAGGATCTATACGATGGTTGGATCGAAATTGTGTCAGCATCGGTGTTGTACGCTTCATATTATTGTCGAGGTAAGCAGTTTTTAGGAGTGTTCTTACACTTATGAATGTTAATTAAGAACTTATGTGTTCTTAGAAAACTTGAATGAATGTTTTATAAGCTATGAAAGCTTAATTAAATAATTTGAAATAGAAATGCTCATATGGATGATATGTTCTTGTGAACATGTTTATGATGAGACTTTTATGTCTTGATGTTTATATTGACTTTATGTTTATACTAACTTTATGAAGCTTGATTGATTGGTTTGGTATGCTCTTTTAGCCATTTTTTATATGGTTGATATATTGTTGATATATAAGCATGTGATTGCTTTGTTGGCATACTTGATTGAGATGGTGGCCATATGAATACATTGATTCATTATGTGTTGCATTCAATGTGTGAAACTGGGCCGATATCCTAGGCTGGGCCTGAGGATGATTTCGAGCTGGGCTCGATGCCGAACTGAGTTCGATACCGATCTGGGACCGATGATTATTTTGAATGGACTTCCGATGCCGGTCTGGGACGGAGGAAAAAAAGAAAAGAAAATGAGAAGGAATGACCCCGGGGCATTTGGCATGTGAATTGCATTGACATTCATATATATTTATTATGGCACTCATGATTAGCATTGATGAGATTTGCTATGTGATATGGAAATAAGATCTTTGGTTAAGGAATGTGTATTTGTGCTTAATATGTTTTTGGTTGATGATATTTTTGATAATGCAACAAGTGTGGTTTTATGTGTGTTCTGGTATGAAAAACATTGTAGATATGGTAAGAGTTTATGCTGGAAATGCATAACGGTTATAAGAACTTTTTTGCTATAAATTGACAATTAAACCGAAACATAATGCACAAACAGAAGCTCAGCACGCCCATCGTGCTAACCAACACGTTCTCGTGTTGGGATCAATTTATATAGCATGGCTCGTGCTTAGAATGAATCTAGGAAAATTGTGACGAGCACGTATTCATGCTCTATAGGGAACGACCCATGCCAACTGGGAATTCAGAGATGAGCACAACCTCGTGTTCATTGAGCATGACCCGTGCTGACAGTAGATTCCTCTGCACTTCATTTCAACAGTATTCTATTATTCACTTACTGAGTATTTTTATATACTCACCATGTTTGATTGTTTTAATGATGTGCAGAACATAGGTAGCTGCTGGCAGATAAGATTTGCAGTGATCATTCTACTGTTTAGCGATATTGTCTGAGGTTGAGCTCCAGATTTTGTTTTCCTTTCAGATGTTGTATTTGGTTTTGTACATCTTGTAGACACACATGATACATATGTTTGAATTTTATTTTCAAACTGGGTTTTCGTCTTCCACTTTTGTATTTATATTGTAAATTTGTTTTGGGTCGAGATTTATAAAATTAGCTTGTATCATATTTTCTCTCTCCTCTATCTATTTATATTATATTGGAAAATTGGATTAAATAGTTTTAAAATTTGAGTCTCACATTTAGTGGTAACAGAGCAGGAATTAAATTCTCTACGGACTGTGCCAATGATTTTCATTGCATTGATTTGAAATCTAAAAGATTTGAAAATCTGATTTTTGAAATAGATGAAGCCTAGATACTTATCGCCTGATCACACGGCTGAGTCCAGAGATTCAGTTGGGAGACAAGGGTCAGTCCTAGTACCTCCAGCAGATAAGAACTTTGTAGAAGTAAGAAAATATGGGGCTAAAACATTTGAGGGCACGACTGATCCAGCAGAGGTTGATGATTGGTTGAGACATAAAGAGAGGATTCTAACACATATGAGGTGTACTCCTGAGCAAAAATTGAGGTATACCACGTCTTTGTTACAAAAAGCAGCCTGGAATTGGTGGGAATCAATTCTTAATAGTCAGCAAGATCCTTCGGTATTGATTTGGGCAGTTTTTTAAAGAAATTCGCATATAAGTATACTCCTCCACATTATCAGACAAAAAAGAAGATTGAGTTTCTAGAGTTGAAGCAGAAAGATATGATAGTTTTTGAGCATGAGGCAGAGTTTACTGGATTGTCTCAATATGCTCTAGAGGACATAGATACAGATCAGAAGAGGAGGGAACATTTTGAGCGGGGTTTGAGATATAATGTTCACACCAGAATAACAATGAAACCCCAAACTTATGAGATGTTACTTGAGACTTCCATCAAAGCAGAGGAGTTAGCAACTAAAGGTGATAAGATAGAAGAAAACAAGGAAAGAAAGTGACAAAAGATATCTGGGTCTAGTTCAGTTGGAGGACGGTAGAGATCAGACACCTGAGGTACTACAGGTATGGGTAGTGGTAGTCGACAGTCGAAAGGTAAAGCAGGAGGTGGGAGGAGTCATTCCACCAGCATCCTATTTATCAGAGCAGAGGTACAGGTATCTACACCGGCAGGGATATACGACCACTGTTTTCACTTGTCACCAGTTTGGACATTTTGCTAGGGACTGTCTAGAGAGACGGGAGCCTCAGAGAGGAAGTGTATCGAGACAAAGTAGTGTCAGAGATGCTCAGACCACAACATCGATAGGTGCCAGTAGAGGTAGAGATGGATGCATTTTAGTGTCTACTTCTATGGGAGGAGCAGCCTCTAGAGGTGGAATTAGTGGGTCAGGTAGAAAGGGTGGATCTGGTGGAGCGGCTGCACCGGCACTGACAGGGTTAGCACCATAGGCCCAAGTATATGCCATGATCAGAGATAAGGCTGCTGAGGATCCGAACGTCATCACCGGTATTATTTCTATTTTACTCACACTACATTAGTACTGATTGATTCGAGTTCTACCTGTTCATTTATGAGCGAGAGTGTAGTTGAGCATATAAGATGTAGTATTGAGAAGCTAGGATATACAGTTGCTATGTTGATACCTGCTGGTAATACAATGTTAGTTAGACACATACTGAGGCACTGTGAGCTGCAGATTGGAGAGTTGACGTATGTAGTCGATTTGATCATGCTAAGGATGGCCGAGTTTGGGATCATTTTAGGGATGGATTGGTTATCTAAAAATCAGGCTATGGTTGACTGCTATTTGAAAGAAGTTGTGATTGAGGTTGACGACGAGAGGAGAGTCTTATTAGTTGGTGAGAGGAAGGTTATTCCTTCTTATCTGATTTCAGCAGTTATAGTTGCAAGGTTGATTCAAGAGGGTTGGGATGCCTATCTAGCTTGAGTGATTTATCTGAATCAACTGAAATTTGAGGTGCAAGATGTACAAATTGTACGAGATTATCCTAAGGTATTTCTTGACGAGTTACCAGGATTACCACCACAGGGAGAGGCTAACTCCAGGATAAAAACTATACCAGGCGCAGCACCAGTATCTATTGCACCTTATAGGATGGTAGCTGTCGAGCTGCAAGAGCTGAAAAGACAGCTAGAGGAGCTGTTAGGAAAAGGTTTTATACGATCGAGTGTATCACCTCAGGCGCACCACTGTTATTCGTGCAGAAGAAGGACGATAGTATCTGATTTTGTATCGAATATCGTTAACTGAATAAGGTGACTGTGAAAAAAAGGTATCTGTTGCCACGGATAGACGACTTGATAGATCAGCTGTAGGGAGCTACAGTGTTCTCCAAAATTGATTTGAAATCTGGGTATTGGCAGCTGAGAGTTGAGGAGGGTTGGATTACAAACACAACATTAAGGACTCGATATGAGCATTTTGAGTTCACAGTGATGCCTTTTTGTTTGATGAATGCACCAACAGTATTTATGACTCTTATGAATAAGGTATTCCAGCTTTATTTAGATCAGTTTGTGGTTGTGTTTATTGATGATGTTCTGATATATTCAAGAGATAAGGAGGAGCACGGGAGACATTTGAGAATCGTGCTCGAGTTACTAAAAGAAAAAGAGTTATATGCGAAGTTCAGCAAATGTGAGTTCTGGATGTTAGAGGTTATCTTTCTAGGATATGTGATCCTGGCAGAGGGACTGAAACCTGATCGTAGTAAGATAAAGGCAGTTCAGGAGTGGGAAGCTCCTAAGAATGTATCTGAGGTACGGAGTTTTCTAGGTCTAACAGGGTATTATCGAAGATTTATTGAGGATTTTTCAAGGATAGCTAGGCCGATGACATCTTTGTTGAGGAAGAATGTTCCATATATCTGGAATGACAAATGTGAAGAGAGTTTTAGCAAGCTGAAGAGGAGATTATTCAAAGCTCCAGTTTTAATGTTACCTTCTCAAGGAGCTGGATTTGTTGTCTATACTGATTCTTTTGGAGCTGGGTTAGGCACAATATTAATATGGCACGACAGAGTTATTGCTTATACTTTGCGATAGTTGAGACCTCACGAGGTTAATTATCCGATGCACGATTTGAAGTTAGCTGTGATTATCCATGCTCTTAAGGTTTAGCGACACTATTTATACAGTGAGACTTTCCAGATTTTTACAGATTGCAAAAGTCTCAAATATATTAAAATCAACAAGAGATAAACCTTAGACAGAGGAGGTGGATATAACTTTCTAAAGATTATGATTCCACGATTGAGTATCATCAAGGAAAGGCGAATGTGATCGTCGATGCACTGAGCAGAAAAGGAAAAGAGGATGATGATTTAGTTACCTATAGAGCAGAGTCACTGTTTGGATTGCGAGAGTTATGAGTGTAGTTGGATTTGATTGAGGATCAAATATTAGCAAATATTAGAGTTTGACCCCAGATGTGAGAGTTGATAGTGTCACATTAGAAAGAAGATGATCACTTGATGCAGATTAAGAAGAAGGTCGAAAAGGGAAAAGTGACTACGTCACAGACTTGATGATGATGGTGTGTTGTATTACTGTGATAGGTTATGTGTTCCTAATATTGCAGAGCTGAAGAATGAGTTGATGGTTGAGGCTCATTCTTCACCGTATTCAGTTCATCCGGGCAGTACGAAGATGTACCGAAATATGAGAGAGATGTATTGGTAAGTACATATGAAAAGAGAGATAGCCGAGTTTGTCGCTAGATGTCTACCTTGTCAACAGATCATGGAAGAACATCAAGCTTCAACCAAAAAGTTACGACCATTAGAGATTTCAGAGTGGAAATGAGAGAAGAACATTATTGATTTTATTATAGGCTTACTGGGAACATTTTGACGTCACGATGCTCTTTGGGTGATAGTTGATCGACTGACAAAATTGGCTCATTTCTTAGCTATCTGATAGAATGATGCATTGGATAAGCTAGCTGGATTGTATGTTGCTAAGATTGTCAAGTTACATGGTGTTTTGACTTCTATTATGTCTGATCGTGACCCTAGGTTTATATTGCGATTCTGGTAGAGTCTCTAGGATGCGATGGGTATGAGATTGAAGTTTAGTACGAATTTTCATCCACAGACTAATGGACAGTCTGAGAGGACGATAAAAAGTCAAGGATATTACGAGCTTGTGTTTTAGAGTTTGAAGGTAATTGGGACGATCATTTACCTTTGGTTGAGTTTGTATACAATAATTGCTATCATTTTAGTATCAGAATGGCACCTTAAGAGGCTTTATATGAGAGATGGTGCAGGGGTCTGGCTTATTGTGATGTTGAGGGCTTGCGTCAGATTGAGGGACCAGAGTTAGTTCAACAAACTCTTGAAAAAGTGAACATTGTGAAAAGATGTATGCAAGCGGCTCAGGATCATTAGAATAGCTATTACAACCGACTTCATCAAGAGATAGAGTATGTAGTAAGAGATAGAGTTTTCTTGCAAATTTTGCCTTGGTATATTAGACCAACGCAAAAAACTGAGTCCTATGTATATTAGACCGTATTAGATTATAAAGAGAGTGGGACCACTGACATATCGGTTAAGGTTAACAGATAAGTTGTCCCGACTACATGATGTGTTTCATGTTTCTATGTGTTGAGACAGTACCGATCGGATCCTAGTCACATGTTGAGAGCTCCAAATTTAGAGATTTCAAAGGAGCTATCCTATGGGGAGGAGTTTGTCGAGATTTTGGACAGACAGTTAAGGCAGTTACGGAACCACGAGATTCCTATGGTACTGGTGAAATGGAGTTTCCATTCGCTAAAAGAAGCTACATGGGAGGTTGAGTCTGATATGAGACGACAATATCCGTATCTGTTTCCAAATGTCGAGTTAGAGCATTGAGGAAAAGTCTAGCAGAAGATCATATCATTCATCTCGAATTGTTGTGGTACTTATTACGGGTATGTTTTTGAGTTTACGGGTCTAGTTAGTATTATTGTTGCTACTGTTTTGCTACAAAAATGAGATGGCATTGAAATATGGTATGTGCGTAAAATGTACCATATTTAAAATCTCTTGCAATTTGATCTGATTTTAATTTTGGGGACAAAATTTCCCAAGGGGGAGAGTTGTAACGTCCTGAAATTTAAAGGATTTAATTTATATGAAAAATAGCTTAAAACAAGGTCGAATCGGATAGATTTATGTAAAATTCAAAAAAACAGCAGGCAGCATGGTCTAGAGCACACCCTCGTGCTCATGACAGAGGATCAGCACGACATCGTGCTCATCCTAGGAATTTATCATGCCTTCGTGCTAAATTTATTACAGAACGAGATCGTGCACGACCAGCATGACACGACGTGCAGCACGACCCGACGTGCAGCCCGACCCGTGCTCGAAGTCTTGTCGATTGGGTTGATATAAACTAACTGACTATAGTATACTATTTTATTGGAAAACAGAGAAAACACTGAAGTTCCTTTGAAGTAAACCCTAAAATCATGAGAGGAGGATGTTAAGCAAGCATGTCAGCAAGAAATTCTTTAATTCTTGCAAGGATCAAGTAAAAGTCAACTAAGGAAAGATTGTATTCTTCACTTTGTGCTTATATGTGAGTTTAAGGGATGCTATAAGTAGCTGGGAGTGTTGAAAATTGTAAAGAAGAACTGATGTGGTGTTGATTTATTGGTAATTAATTATAGTTGAGTTGATTATACTCAAATGAATGGATTTGAACAAAGGAAAACAAGATGTTAGGAGCTTGAGAGATTTTAGTGCTTTGAAAAGCTACTGAGAATGTAGATTGCTAAGTTACAAGTCTATATTTGATGTTTCTAGTAATGAAACAAGTTATAAAGAAGTTGTTAACAACCTTTACATGTTTAAATTCGTACATAAGGATCTATGCGACGGTTGGATCGAGATTGAGTCAGCATCGGTGTTGTACGACTTCGTATTATTGTCGAGGTAAGCAATTTTTATGAGTGTTCTTACACTTATAAATGTTAATTAAGAACTTATGTGTTCTTAGAAAACTTGGATGAATGTTTTATAAGCTATGAAAGCTTAATTAAATAAATTTTAATAGAAATGCTAATATGGATGATATATTCTTGTGAACATTATAGCTTGATATAATTCTTGTTGAAGATGATGATATGAGCATGTTTATGATGAGACTTTTATGTTTTGATTTTTACATTGACTTTATGAACCTTGATTGATTTGTTTGGTATGCTCTTTTAGCCATTTGTTATATGGTTGATATATTGTTGATATATACGCATGTGATTTCTTTATTGAGCATATTCTATTGAGATGGTGGCTATTCATTATGTGTTGCATTCATTGTGTGACACTAGACCGATATCCTAGGCTGGGCCTGAGGATGATTCCGAGTTGGGCTCGATGCCGAACTTGGTTAAATGCCGGTCTGGGACCGATGATTATTCCAGATAGACTTTGATGCCGGTCTAGGACCGAGTAAAAGAAAAAGAAAGGAAAATGAGAAGGAAAGACCTGAGGCATTTCATATCTGAATTGCATTGACATTCGTATACATTTATTATGGCATTCATGATTAGCATTGATGAGATTTTCTATGTGATTTATGAATGCTATGTGATATGGAATTGAGATCTTTGCTTAAGGAATGTGTATTTGTGCTTAATATGTTTTTGGTTGATGATGCAACAAGTGTGGTTTTATGTGTGTTCTGGTATGAAAAACACCGTAGATATGGTGAGAGTTTATACTGGAAATGCATAATAGTAATAAGAACTTATTTACTGTAAATTGAGAATTGAATCGAAACATAATGCATAAAGAGAAGCTGAGCAAGCCCATTGTGCTGACCAACACTTTCTCGTGTTGGGATACATTTATCTAGCACATCTCGTGCTTAAGATGAATCTAGGAAAATTGTGACTAGCATGTCCTCGTGCTCTATAGGGCATGACCTGTGCCAACTGGGAATTACAAGATGAGGACGACCTGGTGTTCATAGAGCACGACCCGTGCTGACTGTAGATTCCCCTACATTTCATTTCAATAGTATTTTGTTATTCACTTACTGAGTATTTTTACATACTCACCATGTTTGATTGTTTTAATGATGTGCAGAACGTAGGTAGCTGCTAGCAAATCAGATTTGCAGTGATCATTCTACTGTTTAGCAATATTTTCTGAGGTTGAGCTTCAGATTTTGTTTTCCTTTCAGATGTTGTATTTGGTTTCGTACATCTTGTAGACACACGTGTATACATATGTTTGAATTTTATTTTCAAACTGGATTTCCATCTTTTGCTTTTATATTTTTATTGTAAATTTGTTTTGGGTCGAGTTTTATAAAATTAGGGTGTATCATATTTTCTCTCTACTCTATTTATTTGATTATATTATATTGGAAAATTGGATTAAATGGTTTTAAAATTTGAGTCTCAATTATAATATGCTACCGTCATCTTTCCTTGCTTTAAAAACATAAACTCTTTTTATTTTTCTTCCATATAAACCTCTGGCAGGTATTTCCTCCTAAATTCCCTGAGAAAATCCTCCCATGTAAGTCCTCGAGGAAACTCTTTAGCATGTGGAACAGTCTTCCACCTGTTATACGCGTCCCCCTATAGTAAGGAAACTGAAAACTCTAACTTATCCTATGCACTAGCCTATATCATCTCAAACACCCTCTCTTTCTACTCCAACCAGTCCTTGATAAATCGTGGATTAATAGTCCTTCAGAACTCAACATCTCTTAACTTGTTCAATTTCTTAAAGTTCTTGGACCTCATCTAGTATGAGCTCATAGGTTGATCTCTATAAACAAGATAGTACTATGGTACCGGATAAGGATGTATTATGTCATAGTAGAGATGGTCTAGATTATAAGGTTCGTGACATGATACAGTATATGACATCTACACTGTATCCTGGGGGTTTGTAGCTCCCTCTCTCTCTGTAGGCTATCTGGAATGTGACATATTTATAAAATAAAAATGAGAATGGTTTAGCATAAATTTCACATAATACACATGCATATGTATGTCATAAATCACATATCAATTTACTATCCAAGGGTCATATCCCTGTTCTGATACCAAAATAAAAATCCTAATTTTATTATCATATTAATCATGTAATTACTGTTCATATGTTCATTTATTAGCGTATAATTAAAAAAATTTTCCTTCTATTCATTAATCTTAATAAGTATATGTATCATCTTGTATAAGATTCTCAAACATGTATCATTTTCTGTGCAAACAGTGTACAACATGGCTTAAGGCATAATTAGAATACAAATCATGTTAGTCAACACACCCATGGGCTCAGCCTTATGTTGATCTAGCATGCCCTCTATTCTTTTCAATATGGTACCCATATCAATTGAGTATGACCCATGTGAATCTTCTGTAGCCTAAAATACGCTGAATATCAACCTGTACTTAATCTTAAAAATCCATCATGATCATTAACAACAATTTCTCATACATATATCATCATCTAATATCAAAAAGCACCTCAACCTAAACTAATTTCAGTCATATTTATATCAATTAACACAAAGCCCATGTCAAGAGAAACTTATCGATCAACAACCTATAGTAAAAACAACTTGAGATGACTCATTATACCTGAAGTGTCTTTATGCTCAAATTTAGTAAATGCAAGCATGCAGTGAAGGATTCACATAGCTGGCTCAGTGAGGCAAGTGGATTGAGACATTTGAGGGTCATAAAAGGCAAGATTATGAATTAATGACCTATAAGCAACAACATTATCTAAATCAACTAGAAAATCCCAGTAGGTGAAGGTATACACATCCTGTACAGTCTCTTCCTCAATCTGAAATTGACACAAGACATTAAAGTCAACAATACTGAGGCTGCAGTGCTTCCCCTCATCCAAAAAAGATAACATTGGGTGTCCAAACATTAGCCTGAATGGAGATATCCATCCTAAACGCAGCAAAAAAAACTCACACAGCAATGTGGGATCATCAGGCAATTGCAAGCTCAACATATTTGGAATTCCTAAATAATCCATGTAGATCATGCAGCGAGCAACAATACCAAGGGATGACAAGGTGAAGTGGTGGATATACCTAAAAGGACAAATATCCTTCATTACTATAGCATCAAAGAGTCTCTTTTCCTTATTTCTGGTGAAGTGGGTGATAGGATTGCGATGACCGTCGACAATAGCCTAATGGAATAGTGACTTTGAGAATTGAGGTTGTGCCGATTAAGACAAAGAGATGGTCTGGTCAGCGTCTCTTCAGTGGATGACTCCTCCACCATGTCGGGGGCATTCGATACTAGATGGAAGTAAAAATCATCCGATGAGAGGCTGTAGTTGTCTGATAGGTTGTTAGATGAAGGAGTGTTGTTTATGGTTGTCCCTTTTTGCTTTTTAGTAGGTATGAAGGTTGTGGCTTTATATGGATTTCTTTTCTTAGTGGTGTTTTTTGTTGGTTCAGTAGGTCTGGGAGGTATGTTGGATGGAGGAATGGTGACTGGTGATGGTTGAGGTGTTTCGATGACAGTTTAAGTGGGTGCGTGTGTAACACTCTCATCTCGAAATCATAAATGAATAAAATGTTAAATAAAAATAAGATTTTGAATGATAAAATGACAAAAATAAATTGTTGGAAACAACTTTACGAAAGGTTGAAAGAAGGTTGATGAATAGTTGATGTTAAGTAAACAAAAAGACAAGAAAAACTGCCAAATTAAAAAGAACACGTGGTGGAGGGTGAGAAAATGCGTGGTGGGCATGACCACGCGTAGTCCACACCCCACCACGCGTAGATTTCTATTTTGGTGAAAGAAATATAAGTTTCGAATGCTCGATATCTTGTCAGAACCTTCAAAAAAACCTTTAAAATTTCAGAGAAAAGGAGAAGAGGGAGAGTTAAGGAAGGAGAGAGATTAAGAGAGAGACTTAGGATTTGGTTAGAAAGTTATTTCGAGTTATCGAATCATTCGTAGTTTCAGTGGTATAATCGAAACAAGTAAAACTCGAAGTTTTTGTAAATTTTTACGAGTTTTGCTATTGAAAGCTTTGAGTTTTCTTGAATGGATTATGGAAAGAATTAGAGAATTGAAACAGAATTGATTTAGATTAATGAATTGATGATGAAAGATAAATTCTGAAAATTCTAGGGTTAGGTTTATGGTTTGTAAAATCGAGAAGTTAATATAACCAATTCATTAGGGCATGCATTATAATTATTGTTATAATTGGATCTTATAGAAAGATTCATATGTATTTATATAGGACGACAGACCAGACAGTTAGGGCAGGACCAGAGCACACAGAGGTCCGAGTATTTACGTTGACAGGTGAGTAGTCTAACTCACTTAAAATACGAATTTATATAAGAATTATATATTTGAATTACGAATTTCGTATATGATTGGATTGTGAATGATTGCGAATCGAAGCATATGGATATGAATAAAATGAGAATATATGCGTATAAATAAGAAATGTAAATGAATTGTTGAATATAGAATCAGATATTTAATTGAAAAGAAACAGGTATGCAATATGCAAAACGAAATACAAACAGGTACGTTACGTTTCACATTATACGATTGTATGGTGCGATTTACGATATACGTGATATATGATGAGATGGTGATGATATGGACATGATGTGGTGTAGATATGGTATTGATATGGTATTGATATGGTATTGATACAGTGTTGATATGAAGGAGAGGGTTGGTGATTTATGATCGATCATACGTAGAGGGGTTTATATTGTAGAGGGGGAGATCCTTTTATAGGATCATTTCTGTAGAGGGGTTTATACAGCACATTGATATGATACAATACAGATAATTGATTACATTGCATGATAAAAATCGTATGTACACAAGTACCGTTATATGATTTTTACGAAAGAATAATTGCAAAAGTACATGGTTTATTATATTATGTTCATTTGTTATTATTGGTAATTTGATTAAATTAAAGACTATTCACTGAGCTCACAACTCACGCAACTGTGATGTTTGTTTCAGGATCTAGTAGAGTGCAGAGATAGATGTTTATATTGATAGGTGGGTCGACTGCTACTCCCAGACCATTTTCTCTCTCCTCGTCAGAGCTGGGCTTAGGATGTTTTTGAGTGTTGTTGAATGTTTTGTTTGTACATGTGACATGTGTTAACTATTACGATCTATATTCTGAGTATATAGCATATAAACTATAAACTGAGGATATGAGATAGTTGTATATATGATTATTAAATATTGAAAAAGAATAATAAAAGTTAGTAATAATGAACTACTTATATATTACAAGTTTAGTTTTAAAATATACGTACATTAATAGTAATGTAAATAGTTAAATAATGGTTAATACAGTAATGAGTATAAGATGTTTTAGCGTGTGGTGGGGTTTTTGGAGTTTGTTCGGTGATATTGGTAGTAGTTGGTGATGGTGGAGGTGTGGGTCCTGAAGGTTTTGTAGGGCGTTTGGAGCATGGTTTTATGTGGGTTTTCGCTTTTGGAAGTGGTTGGGTGTGAGAGGTTAGTATTGGTAGTGGTTGTGTTGTGTGAGGTTTTTTTGAGTATGGATTTTAGTGGTGGGGTTTATAGTGCGGCTGGTGCAACGACTGTGTCTGGTGGGTGTGTTTGGTGTGCGTGCGGGTTGTGGGGAGTTAAGATTGTGTTGGAAAGAGGTACTGTTGGGTAGCATGTGGGTTATAGGAGAGTATAAGAGTGATTACTAGGAGTTGGGTTGGTGGTTATGTTGGGATGGGGAGTTAAGAGTGGTTGGGTTCAAATTTTGAATTGTAAATGGGAGAATGTTAGAGGGAAATTGGTGATTTAGCTGGAAGGAGTTTGCCTATACTTGCATAGGTTCAACAATCCTTTTTAGTTACTACCAGAGCAAAATTGAGTTAGATCCCAACTGAAATAAACAAAATAAAATTTTGAAATTAAAAATAGAAATAAAAATAAAAATAATAATAAAAATAAAAATAAAATCACAAAATGGAAATGAAATTAAAGAGTAGGAAAGCTAAATAAGATGAACTGTAAATTAAATCATGAAAGAAAGTTATCGGGTTGCCTCCCGCAAGCATTTTATTTATCTTCGTTAGCTCGACATTTTTGTATAGTTAAGTGGAGTAAATTGGTTGTTTGAGAAAGACTCCCTTGACTGTGGTGGGCTCAAATCCCTCAAAATACGGCTTAAGTTGTTGTTTATTAACTTAACATGCTTTTTAATTTGACTAAGATTTAATCTCTATTGTACCATGATCAAACAAATTAGTCATAATATTAGGATCTATCCATTTGGATTTAAATTTCCCAAAAAATAATTTCAAGTAGAGTTCTACAGAAGAACTTTTTGCCTAAGAAAGAAGCTTTTATTTGATATGCATCATGAAAAGCTTTGACTTTATCTTTATAAATGGAAGAATTATAAAAAGTGTCACAGTAAAGTTCTTGTAACTCTTGCAAATTAAGTGTCCTTTGTTTTCTTGCTTCATCCATACTCAAATTTCATTATTTAATGGACCAATAAGCTTTATGTTCCAATTCAATAGGCAAATGGCATGATTTCCCATAAATTAGTCGGTAAAGTGACACACCTAGACTGATTTTTAACGCAGTTCTACAAGACCACAAGGCATCATCTAAGCGAAGACTCAAATCCTTCTGAATTGGGTTGACTATTTTCTCCAAGATTTGCTTCACCTCTCTATTTGACAGTTCTACTTACCCATTTATCTGAGGTTGATAGGTTGTTGAAATTCTATTGTGTACACCATATTTCTTGAATAAAGCCTCCATTATTGTTGCTGTCTAAACCTAACTGCTGATTTGTGCGCAAGTGCACACAATTAAGTAATAGGGGCGAGTGATGTTCGACCAATTATCATACCCAAGAGTCCAGTCAATTTGAAAGTTGTTTTTAATTAAAACCCTAATCTACGTGAATTAAGAATGAGTGATCTAAACGAAGCAAGTAAAGGATATCCTAAAGTAAAACTAACTTAATGAACGAAACCTAATTAAAACAAACTAATAACAATCAAAACCTTAAAACTCAACATTTCTCAATCAAAATCAAACCAAAGCATAATCAATCAAAAGACATTAAACTCAAGCATGAAAGTATATTAATTTTGAATTTCTTTGCTAAAAACATTAAAAACATGATTTAAACATAGATTCGACAGTCAAAATCAGAAACCCAAACTTCTAAACTAATCAAAACATCAACTAATCTTTAAAACATCAGTAATCAAAATGAAAACAAAATTCCAATACCAAATTAATTGTAAATAACATCAAAATTTTGGAATCCATAGAAAACAATGAAAAAATTGAAAGGAAATCAATAAAACGCAAAGATCTGCAATTGCATAAGCTTCTATCATCATCTAATCCATCTTCAACACAAAACATTCAATGAAACATTAAATGTAATTAGAAATCAAAATTTAAACACTGAATAAAGTAAAGAACAGAAAGGAAATGTGAAATCAGAAAGAAAAACATAAGCTAAATGATCTACTATATGGGAAATTGATCTAAAAACTAACATAAGTTGTTGTGCTAAAACCTAATGCAAAAGTCTACTGCCTAATGCTCTAATCTCCTCTTTCATGAAACCCCAAAACCCGCTTTATAAGCCTCCAAACAAAAACGCATTGTTTTGATCCTTGACACGAGCATGTCAATTTCCACAAGGGTCGTGCATTGTGTTTTTATTGAATAACACAGTTCCCGCATAGTATACCCCTCGTGCTGAACGCACTGTAAGTCTCATTTAGCACGGTTCTTATGTTGGTGAACACAGACATCATGCTATGTAGAAATACTAAAAATGTTGGGCGTGCTTTCATGCAGCAGGTCACGTATAGAAATCTGGGCATAATTTGAGTCCAACACAGGCCATGTGGATCCAACACATCGGGTGTGTTAGCATTGTTCATACCTGATTCTCACTCAATTCCCTACATTTCTCTCCATAAATCCATCTCACAAAGCAATCAGTATAAATTACTGATTTGAAAATTAATTTCATGTGAAAATTGTCAATAATTTATAAAGATATGATTTATTCTGTGCGAAAGTATCACATTCAAAATGTGATTTTTCAATTAACTCCAAATTTAATTGCGATCTTCATGGAAATTTGGCTAATATGCATGCATAATAGACAGTTTAAGGTGTCAAAATATCCTCATATTATAGTGCATCAAACTCCCTCACACTTGAATCTTTGCTTGTCTCGATCAAAGCAGGGATCGACATCAAACTACCAGACAATCCAACAACTAAACACAGAGAATCAATCCCAATCAAATCTGGCTAAACTACAGTCAAGAAAGTTTATTCACAAAACAAATAATCTAAATACCAATTGCCAGTTCCAAATAAAATGACTCAAAGAGTAAATATTAAGACTAATCTAGTGGCATCTCTAGACTAAACAATATTTAACAAAAGATTCCTTTTATTACTCTATTTATTTAACCTTAACCTCTTATTTGATTTCTTTTTCTTTCTTTTCTTTTCTTTTCTTTTCTTGTTCTTTTTCTTTTATTTATTTCCAAGTACTTCTTTCTCTAGGAGCTTTCCTTAGAGGAAACACAAAATCAAATGCTTGCATTAGGCACTTGATTCATGCCATTCATAAAAATCACCTATGTTTAAAAGTCGATGCATGCTCGTATGCAAAAAATAGAGGAGTTCTTTGGAATAATCGCAAAATGAGGTGAGGTTATTTATTAAAGTAAATAAAGTAAACAATTTCCTAAAACCTAAGTCTATTATGCCACCTAACTAGAACTAGTCTGCCAATCCTACTCAATTCAAGATCATTAAATGAAATATAATAATTGGTAAAAAGAAGTATATTTGCATGAATAGATCTATCCAAAGTGTGGGAATAACCTTCATATCATGATCAATCAAATGTGGTTTAATTATTAGATTAAATTCTTAATCCCTCCCCCAACTTATCTCAAACATTGTCCCCAATGTTTGATGTAAGATAAGAGGAATTAAAACATGTGTAATTAGTAAAACATGTGTAATTAGTGTGTACGAATAAAAAAGTGAAAAGACAGAATACGTAGAAAGAAAAGAGATAGAAGAAAAGAGAGAGATAATGCCCCTTTATATGCAAAATGGTGAGAGTGACCGAGAATCGAAGAAGTTAAAAGCCTATAAAAAGAGAGCTCGAGGTTTATAATGAAGAGAGTATATACATAATGTGAAATAAAGAAGCAAATAAATAAAATAAGGAAAATAAGAACATCCAAAGGAAGTGTGAATATGAAAATGAATGCGCAAATGGAAATAAATTAATAATGTTTGGTTGTCGTGGTCAAAAATAGTATGAACAGGGCATGTCGAGTGAACACAGATTGTGTTTGGCATTAGTACAGGTTGTGTTGGTGATAGTACGAGCCATGGTGATATGTCAAATGAGGCGTTTTGACTGGCAAGGGGTGTGTTGGATACAGTAACCCAACACGTGTCCCGTGCGGAATAACACATCCACCGTGTTGAACGTTTGCATTCTTAAAAACAATCAGTGTTGCAACACGGCTACTGTGTTATGTGGCATGGTGGGCATGTTGCACTGAAAGCAATTAGACAACACATGTTTATAACTAGAAACTGTAAACAACAAATATTCCATAAAATGGTCCAATCCATAGCTCAAAACTTGTAGATAAACATCCTTAACCACATAACACACAACACAAAATCACATCCAAACACAATATAAGACACATATATGGTACTAAACTGACCTAAATAAAAAAGTGCAACATAATCAGTACCATATAAGTCTAGATACAAGCATTAATCATGTCTGGAATAGTCTCTACATACAAATCAATACAATAAAGAAGTACATCATTCTTAGGATGGGTCAAAAGAAAAAGGATGAGGCTCTCTTAATGGATACTCTAGAGGTGGACAACTGGGAATGATCTTATAAGGAATAGTCTCCCTAAGTGGAAACTCTAGAGGAGGATAGCTGGATATTAGTAGAACAATGTGACGGGTCTATAAAGGCTTGATTCGGAGGTCATCTCAAGTTGTAGGGCTCTAGTGGAAATTGTAGTGGTGAGGAATGATACCAATAATGTTGATAAGATCTGTGTCATCCTTATGAAAAAATGTCATCCACCTACACCAAGCTAGGTAAATTGCAGGTGAAACAATCCTGAAGATCACGGAGAGCCTGAACTATACCATTTAATTAGCTCGTGGTCTCTCGTTGATACATGTGGAATTGCTCATCAAGATGTGTAAATATTTGTGAGAGTCCTCTGCTCATCATTAATCATTTGCTTTTGCTGCTTAACCTGCACAAACCACTAAGACTGAGCTCTTTACTCATCTAAAATCTCCTGTTGCTGTCGCTGCACAACCCTCATCTATGATTTGATCTTTAGAAACTAGAGATCAATCTTCTACTTGTGTTGTGTCATTCGCTTAATATACCACTGTGTGTTGCATCTATTGTAGTACATCGTAGCCCACTCCTCTGAATCGAGGAATAAAACCCCAAATGTAGATACTGAAGGTTTTAATGGGCATAAGAGTGGCAAGCCAGTTGTGGGTTTGGTGTAGAAGGTCCCTCTGGTACCTTTACGAATGAAAACCCAGTATGTTGAGGACTGGAAGGCGTTCGTGAGGGTACAATGGCCTGATATACCAAAGAGGGTGGCCTAGGTACTTGAGGTTATTGTCTTTGCTCATAATCAAACCTAGTCATTCTGGGTATCCCACCATCAAGAAAAATCGTATTCATGTTCTCCTAAAGCTGCATGTCCATCTGTGTTATGCACGAGAGGAAAGTCAGTGATTCATATCCCACATAGATAACACCTAGGGCTATGGCTATCTTGGCAACAAAATATGTGCCCATTAATGCTCCTTCATTCTTATTTTGATTTAAATGAATATGATCAAGGAACATCTACGCCACATTGACCAACTGGTTGTGCCCATTAATACATGGTTACTTGAATCACACATAAGCTCGAATGGCATACTCTAGTATAGAGGTTTTATGATAGGTGTTGAGGTCAAATGTTCTTTTAAAGTGGCCAAGTCTCTCCAAAATTTCTCATCAAAATTGAACTCCATATCTTGCTGTGAAAGATTGCTTATGGGAAGTGTGATATTAGAAAAATCTTTTATAAATCTTCTATAAAAGCCTTCATGTCCAAGAAAAGAACACACATCCTGCACATATATGGGTAAGATAAAGAATGTATAACATGAATTTTCACTTTATCAACCTCTATACTTTGCTTGAAACAACATGTCCCATAATAAGTCCTTTATCCCCCATAAGGGGACATTTTTCATAATTCAACACAAAGTTCATTTCCACATTTCTCTAAACACTTTAGCCAAGTTTTCCAAACAAAATGTAAAAGAATTACCATAAGCTATAAAGTCATCCATAAAAACCTCTATAATGTTTTCCACATAGTCTGAAAATATACTAACCATACAACAGTAGATTGTAGCAAGAGCATTACAAAGACCAAAAGGAATACACTTATAGGCAAAGGTGCCAAATGGGCATGTAAAGTGGTCTTCCTTGATCTTTAGAGCTACAGGAATCTGATGAAAACTGACTAATGATATAGACAAAAATAATGGGATTTACCAGTTAAATGTTTAAGCATCTGATCAACAAAAGGAAGTGGAAAGTGGTATTTTCAGGTTGCAAAATCCAACTTCATATAGTCAGTACAAACACGCTAACCATTTTGTACTCGAGTTGGAACTAATTCACCTTGGTCATTTGTTACAACAGTTATACCAACTTTCTTTGGTACAACCTGTATAACACTTACATATTGGTTGTCTTAGATGGCATAGATGGAGTCTGCATCTAAAAGCTTTACAATCTCTTTCTTGACCACCTCTATTGGTGGATTGAGGTGGTGTTGTGGTTGTCGAGTTAGTTTAATTGCTCCTCTACAAGTATTCGATGCATATAGATTGTGGGGCTGAGTCTTTTGATGTCAGCTAATGTAATTGCTCTTTTATATTCAAGTAAGACTCATAGCAATTATTCCTTCTCTTGTTCATTTAGCTTATTAGAGATGATAACTGGAACTTTATCATACTTCATATGTGGAGGTAAACTCTTCAATTCTAACATTGATGGTTGAATAATTGAGGTTTGTAGCTTCTGTTCTGACATGCCATTTAATGCCATGCCCATTACGTTCTATTGCAAGCTCATGACTTGGTGATTCTGACCAAACTTGACTTTAAACTCTCTAATTCATCATGGTCCTACACAAAAAATATCAAATCAGTTCATACTTCCCATTTCTACTTAATACCTACAACAAAGATAGTGTAATACAATTTCTCAATGCTAAATTCAATAGATCAGTATCGTATAACTCAAGCCATTCATCTGTTAAACAATCAACACTTTCAATCACATAAAGTGAACGATAATCAATTGGTTGTTTCATAGATTCATTGATGTTTAATTTAACAACGACACCATCAAATTCCATAGATAAAGTTCCACCATGAACATCAATTTTTGTCCTAGCAGTTTTCAAGAAAGGTTTACCTAACAGTAATAATCTATTATTAGGCGCATAAATTTCTTCTATATTTAGCACAAAGAAATCAGTAGGGAATATCAGTGGGTTTTAAAGGATCAAAATTAAGAGAGTTATAAATAGAAAGAGGCATATTATTAACAGAGGCACCTAAATCGCACATGGCTCTTTCCATTCCAACCCCTCTAATAGAGTAAGGTATAAATAACATACCTAGAACTTTGCATATTTGTGGTAGATTTTCTAAAATTATAGAAGATACATGTTCTTCCATAAGGACCCTTTCATTACCGCGTAACTTAACCTTTTTTTGAGCATAATTCTTTGAAAAAATGAACTTACCTTGACAAATGTTTTAAGGCAATAAAAAAGGTATATTTATCACCACTTTTTTTAATGTCTCCAAAATATTTTCTCTTCCTCACTTTTGTCCTTTTTCTTTAGTCTGATTGGGACTAGTGGTGGCATCAGAACTGGCTGAACTGAATTACTACTATCAGTTTGGGGTTGTGCATCTTTTTTAGTATTGTTTGCATCATCGTGCTCATGATGATCTGAAGGTGAAAGACTGATAGTACTTTTCCTTGGTTTCAATTTATCAACTATAATTTCAGGTCTTTTACCACTTCAGAGTGTGATTGCATTAACATTTTTCCTTAGCCTAACCTTCGGTTGTGATGGTGACATACCCTACGATTCAATTTTTGAAATAAATCTAGTTAAATCAGAAACTTGAGATTGGAATACCTTGACAACATTTTTTTCTTTGTTATCAATTTGGCTTTGTTGAGCTACCAACATGATATATCTCATCATTTCCTCAAGTGATTTCACTCTCTCTCTCTCCCAATTGCAGTTGTTGCAATTGTTGTTTTTGAGGCTGAGTTGATGGATTTAATGTAGCTTGAGTGTTGCTATAAGTGAGGTTTGGATGCTTATGCCAACCTGCATTGTACGTGTTTAAAAATGGGTCATGCATATCTCCTTTGTCCTTGCCCCCATAATCTTGCACTGCATTAGCATCGTTAGCGGTGGTGTCATCTTGTAAAATTTGACACTCATCGATAACATGTCCTTGCATAGAACAAATACCACAAACTTTCTCCTTAGGTGTTTGATTAGTAGCAAATTTACTAAGAACAGAAACTATTTGTTTCAATAAAGAGTTTATCTCATTAAGTCTATCATCTTTGAAATGGGTGCTTACCTCATTAACACATCTTGTGTTGCCATTACGTTTGGCAATCTGTTGTTTAGAGCTCAATGAACCATACTATTGAGAGTTAGCATCCATAATGTTGATCAAATCACGAGCTTCTCGCAGAGTAATGTTAATGATTGTACCACCACTGGTGGCGTCTAGCTTATCTCTATCTTTTGATAAGATTCCTTCATAGAAATACTAAATCAGCAGTTGCTCAGAGATTCCATGGTGCAGACACCTAGCGCACATGTTTTTAAATCTTTCCCAATACTCACAAAAGGATTCCTGCTCATTTTGCTTAATACCACATATTTTTCCCTGTAATTTTCAACTTTTGAGGCAGGGTAGTACTTGTTGAGGAACAAATATGCCATGTCTATCCTTGATTGACTAAAGCTATATAATATAGCCAATCCTGCACTACATATTTCAAAGAAAATGGGAAAGCCCTCAATTTAAATTGATCTTTATCGATTTCTGAAGTCAAAAACTTTGGCAGACTATATAGAATTGCTTTAAGTGTTTATTAGGATCTTCATCTTCCAAACCATGAAATTTTGATAACAACTGAATGAAACCATATCTGAGCTTGAAGCCATCATGTAAAGTAGGATATTGAATGCAGAGGTGTTGTTGATTGATAGGAGGTTGAGAAAGTTCACGCAGAGTGGGTGTAGTATGCCCATGACGATCTGGCACTGCTGCCTTTTGATCAAGATTATCTCCCATCAGTCATTAAGTGGTTTTTGACTTGTTTCCTCACCTGAATCAAGTGGATTGCAGTATAAAAATTGTCAGTAGCCTTTAGTTTACTTTGTTTAGTTATATTTCTTAAGAGTTTTGCAGTTTTCTCGATATCAGGATTGTATTCAAGGTCTCTTGTAGAGGTGGAACTACACATACATAAACAACTAAAACAAAAAGAGTGAAAAATAAATTAAATTATAACAAAACTAAATTAGATAAAATAAAAAAAACAAAACAGAGAACAAAAACTAAAAATGTAGCTACTGTAAATACGTCGAGTTAGACGTGACACGATACCTGCTAGCTAAATAAACAAAATACAAAATAAACGTAAAACAAGAAAAAACAAAATAAATAAAATAACAGTAAACAATCAAATAATCAATTTGATACTGGTCCATGACAATGACATCAAAATTTGATAGCTGTCGAGACTAACAAATATAAGTAACCTACTTTGAGAATATACTGAGTACAATAGAAGTAGGGTAGAATCCATAGAGACCAGTAAATCATTATTTTAAAGTAAAAAAAACAAAATAAGATATAAAAAAACTATTTTTAAAGGAAATTTTTTTGTTTGTAAAATTAAAATTGCAGAAATCAATTAAGCAAAACTAATGTTAAATGCAATAATAAAATAAAATACGATTTCAACAATAAAAGAGCTTAGCCAAGATATTCTTTTGTTCATTAAATTATTTGATCATTGATATAAAGATATATTTATTGCACATGAGTAGGCGAAGTTATAGACACCGTCAAAAGCTTAAATGTCCAATTTCTACTTAGTCAATATTCATGAGAACCTTCATCAGAATACTTTCACAGCCTAAGAACAATTCCTGAGACACCTTGATAGAATTTAATTCTAAACTGCATTAATAACTACAGAAACACAATCTCTGACTAACAAATTCTGGACAACAGTATACATTTAAGTTAGATTACTTAACTCCATTAATAATGGGACAACACATCATTTACACTAATATTAAATTGCTACCAATCTGCCAAGAATTATAGACACTCACAATTCTCAACTAGCAACTGATTATCATAACAATTAAATTAAGTGGTCATCTCAAGTCAATCAATATAACAATAAAAAAATAGTTAACAAAAGAATTGAATAAATACTCAATATTCAATAAATCAGTTCAAGAAGAATTGTCTCAAAAATAATGAATCAATCCTTAAAATATCACAACTAGAGTATTGGTTTAGCCTGCCATACTGAATTTTAGACTGTCAGGCTGAATTTTAGACAAGACATGGGAAAAATAATTGAACACAAATAAATAGCACTTGGTTGTCAGGAAAATACCCAAAGAATAACCAATTCTCTCCTCTCATTGTGATCTCTGCCCCTCAAATCCTCTCTCAAATTGTTTTTTATTCCAAAAAGTGATTACTATAATGTTTTCTTGCCTCTTTCTATGTTCCTGGCGTGGGAAGGCACTCTTATGCTTCAGTCATGTTGTGGGCTAGTAGGGCCGCCAAAAGGTTGGGTTTTGACCTTTTTAACTGTTCCACTGCTACATGCCACATTTCCTCGTACTAAGGAAGTAGATCATCATGCCCATGACGAGAAGACTTGTGCAATAAAATGTTGTTTCTGTTTAATTTAGCCTCTTATTTCCAACCTCATGTTGTGCGTCTTTGTAAATTTGCATTAATTATGCTTAAGGATAGTCTTTAAATTCTTAGAGATAAATTCCTAAAGACATGAAATGCAAAACTTATCCCTAAAACATTAAAAAGAATCTAATTACACACACAAAACATTGTAAAATGCATGATAAAATATGTCCAAAATATAACCCATTAGCTTAGCACACGGTATACATAAACCATATCCTAACCCATGTGAGCTCACTGCATAGATCAAAATACATTTTCATTATAGGGTACATCACATTGGCCTGACATATGTTTTATAAAAATTGTGTCATAAGCTGTGTAGGACTTTTGCAAGAAAATGCATAGTTTTAACAACAATTCATAATAAAATTCTACATATTTGTAGCCTATTCAATTTCCAAAGTCATAAAAACTAATCCTCTTGCCTTACAAAGATGCACTAGCCATTTCAATTTGAATTTAACATGTACATTTATGATTCATAGCACATTTCACAATTATGTATCATCTCAATGTTTGATAATCCATATTCAATATATTCTTATTTTTTTCAACAACCACAATATTAATTCACTCAATATCAATGTAAATTATTACAATCCAATCAAGATCATTCAAAATTCATTATCATTACAATATATCTCATTTATTAAGATTATGAATCCTGATATGCAACAATGTCTGATTACATATGATTTGCACTCTTTAGCGCCCAAAAATTTCATATGCACCCAGCGGTGCCCATTTCATGCTTTTGTGCTTTTTGGCGACCTTTGTTTATCTTTCCACCATATGGTGCCTGTTATTGTTTCGTGGCACCCTTTGGCTCCGATTATTGGTAACACATTCCTTTGAGCTCTTTGGCTCTTTGTGCATTCTTCCTAATGCACCCTTTGGCCATCCAACTTATGTGACCTTTCACGACTATATTTGGCATTTCATGTCTTGAGCTTTATGATTGAATGCAAATTTCATTTGCACCCCTATATTTTTCCTATGCACCCTTGGTCTCTACATACCTATATACCCTTTGGCACCTAAAATGAAAAATGTATTATGATGCAGGATATGGACTCAATTATGCATCATCACTAATCAACATTGAATCAACATATGTGTACATCTATTCAATTTAACATATTCTCATAATATCCACAACTAAAATCCATTTACCATGTAACCAACAATCCCTAAAACTTTCCACTATACCAATGTCATTACTATCTTAATTGATAATTAATTTCTTTTTAATCCAATGTAATTAACTATTAAATATCAGTATAATTAAAACATTTTTCTCATTTAACTATTTATTAATGGATAATGTCCATATTCATTTTTTTTACCTTTTATAGAACACACTATTAGGTTACAATATTAAAACCATTATAACATTACACATCTCAAAAACATTTATTCTCATAAAAAAGTGTCATGTGATACAAAATTTATTCAAAAACCTATCTATACAGATTCAAAATATGAGAGAGACAACTTTGCCAAGGTGTACAGTTGTCCAACCTTTGCAAAACTCATGGAAATAGCTAGATGTTCGACGTGTCAACCCTGCACTTATCCTGAAAAATAAAAGCAATTTAATCAGCCACATACTCAATGAGTAAAACCATCATTGTTTCAAATTCAGAAAACACATGCAATAAATGTAATCCAATATACAAACATATGCAATGAATAATTCCAATTATTTTCTATGATTGTTTGACTTTGTATTCTGATTTCTTCTTTCTATTTCCACCTTTTATATATTCTTCCCATTGCCACCTATAACATTTAGTTCTTCTTCCCATTGCCACCTTTAACATTTAGTTCTTCTTCCCATTGCCACATTTAACATTTAAGTCATCTTCCCATTGTTACCTTTAACATTTATATCATCTTTCCATTGTCACCTTTATCATTTATATTTTCTTCTCATTTCCATCTTTATCATTTATATCTTCTTTCTATTGCCACCTTTAACATATATTGGTACGACTTGAAATAAATCATAGTTCCATTTTAAGTTACATACCATATGAAAAATTAAAACAAACATACAATTAATAAAAAAATCAATCATAAATCCTCTTTCATTATACTTTTTGTAAATTTACTATTGTATTCAAATTCTATCAAAAGTTCTGCATGTCCTTTACTAAATATTTTCATACAAACATTAAATAAACCATTGTAATCAATTACATAATATTTGCAAACAATCCATTGATCATGGCAACACTTTGACTATAATTAACCATGGCAATGGTGCAACCTTTAAATGCCACATCAACAATTCACTCTCTAGCAATTATCTAACATATATCCAATGTACTATATGATCACATATCAGTATCAACATAATAATCAATCAATATAAAAATTATCTTCATTTAGGTGATAGTAAGTATAAAGAAAGGAATCCAATCCTTGGATTATACTTACCTAGAAAACTAAGGTACTCGATACTATCTTGGTCTCTTCCTCTCTCCTTAGCAGTCCTCTAATGTTCTATAAACAACTATACATCTTTAGACTAATGTAGAAATGACAATGAATGTATGAAATGCTAATAAATGATTTTTTTTTTGTGTTTTTTTGCTAAATTTAAATGGTTATAACTCTTTGATTTAAAGTTGAATTGTTCTAAATATTGGATATGTAATTATGCTATTTGTATACTAAAAATAATTTTACTAGAAGACCATTAAATTCTATCTCTAATACCTTATTTTGAGCATGTCAAATTCAGTTGCCAGTTTTGCTCAAATTTTGTCCTCTTTCATTGTAAATTTGAAAAATGCATGAAATAATCACAATTAACACCGTGGAATATTTTTCCTAGAAAATAACATGTTAATATTGACCTAGGAAGTTTCAAGAACACACAATTCATTCTCGATAATTCAGAACAATTCTCACAACCTAAACATCTTTTTGATCGCTTGAAAATGTTAAATCCTATCCTACCTTACCATTTCTGTCTTATCTCCCTCATTTTAAAACCCAATTGAGTTATTTTGGTGGATATAGTTCACTAAAATATTCTAGTTTCTATATTGATAAGTCTTGTCATCTAATTCATCTTACACGAAGATAACCATCCACTACATATTACTATTTTATTATTGGACCAAAATAGAATATGTTGTAATGTAAAAATTCTCTCTTAAAATGAAATCAAAATATTAATTTGCCTTATTTCAAAACAAATAAAACCTATAGAAATAAAAATTTCAAATCAATTTATTTTTTGGAGCTATTTTTAAAGATTACAAACTTTTGATGTAAAAATAGAATCCATGTGAGTTTAGTTACTTACTTGGATTCAACTAGGTTTTTGGATGAATTTCCTATCAAATTTGATGAAGCACTCTTAGGTTACTATTTAGGATGAAAGGAAGGAAAATTATGGAGGGTTACAGTTCATTTAGTTGGTTTTTTTCATTTTGTAATGCAAAAGAAGTCAGATTTGTGCTTTATATAAGCTTTCATTTTTGTAATTTTCCATCTTTCATACTTTTCGTTCACTTTAGTCCTTTATTTTTTATATTATATGATTTTCCAATTGCATTTGAATGCCACATAAATTCAAACAATAATTCATGTGCTTATGAATGCAACTATCAGTTTTAAGGTTAAAGGTCACAGATTTCCAATCCCATCAATCATACCTCTATAATTGCAAGGATCAAACATATAACATCAACTTATGATAGCATTTTCCACAATTCAACAAATCATCTTTCATCAAGCATTTACATATCAATTCATCACAATATCAATACAAATAATTCCCTTTATTTTCTCTATAATTTCATAATCTTCAAACAACCTTACAAATCACGCAATTTACACCAAATATATTAACCATGTAAGATACAATCGATAGTTAGGTAAGTGTTGAAATATAAACTTTGATATTGAAGAACTAAAAGTGATTCTCTGAAAGTTGTTTATGCACTTCTTTCAAGTTTATCACCATTATGTATCACATGAATTCCACTTTAAAATAACCTTTCCCCCAATTTCTCAATATTCAATTTTGTTTTGTAAAACCCAGAATATTTCTATTTCTCTAGGTCTTTACCATTATCCATTACCTCCATTAGTTTCTCTCAATCACATTTTTGTTAAAACACATTTACCTAATCTTCCATCAAATATAATCATTAAAAATCTCAAATTTATCACTATATAACCTAACACTTACCATTTTCTATCATCCAACCAACATACAAGTCACATTATTCCACCAAAACCTAAATGTTGTTGTTGGATCAATACTGGTGAACAATTAAAATCCTACTTATGTTTTGAGAATGCATAAAATAATGAACTTGGTAAAAATTGATTAATATAATAGACAAATATGGTCTACACGAGTTGGAACAAAAACAAGAACAAATGGAAAATGAAATTTGTGCACAATACTAAATTAATATGATTTTAGTCGACTTATGCTGCAACAAGGTGAGTTACTCAAATAGAGAACCTATTTACTCAACCAAAATTTATGGGCAAATCAAAAATCAAGTCCAAGTCAGCCAAAGAAAGTAGTGGATAATATGATTGGTGTTGATTACTCGATTAAAATAAGATTTTAGTTAACCAAAACTAAATTGTATGAAAACAAGTAATCGTAGAAAGTTAGTTGACACACTATATTCTTAGTCGACTATAAAAGGTGAATAAAGTTGCAAATTGATCTAAAATGATTGTCGTTCAAATAACATGATGAATTAATCCACCAAAGAATGCATTACTAAACTAATGTGTTTGATTAGTTGACCAAAAAGGATTTGCAGCAAAGATTCACTTTTTCCAAGTGTTTCTAAAAGTGACCCAAGTGTGTCTAATGATAAGAAGTTCAAAAAGACATCTGAAAGACTGTAAGAATAGAAAAGAAAGAAAAAGTGAAGGATTCAAAATATTCCATACAATCAACTTGAGAGAAATCAAGAAGTGAGGCAAGCATTGAAAACATTCTACATAATAATCTTGAGAGAAATTAAAAATAAAAACTCAAGCTTGCCTCCACCTCTATGCTAAAAGACTAACGTTCTTAAATCTCATACAAATTGTTGTTGTATTATTAGTCTTACACTCTTTGAGAGTGTTCTCTTTGTTAAAACTTGACCCGTAAGTCAAATTTCCTTATGTAGGACTTGAGCTGTAAGTCAAGTTATCTTTGGTAGCATTTGAGTCGTAAGTCAATTTGTCTTTAGTATGACTTGAATTGAAAATCAAATCACATTGTAAGATAGCTTGAATAGTAAATCAAGTGTTTGTAATAAGTCCTCACTTAACTTGGAAAGTGAAGTAATAATGAAGTGTTGGCTAAAGTACTAAGGGAAAACTTAGGTAGTGGACGTAGATATTTTCACTGAGCCATTGTGCAATGGGTTAAAATATTAGGGTAAAAAGCTATGCGGTCCCCGAGTAATACCCCAAATAATTTTTCGGTCCCCGAGTTTCTAATATTAGTTTTAACGGTCCCCCACAGATTAAAAATTCACCACCGTTAATCCCTCTGTTAAATTAATCTAACGGATTAAAAGTAAATAATTTATCGGTCCCTCTCATCTTTTTTGCTTAATTTACTGGTCCCTCTTTAATACACACGTGGCAGGGGTAAGAATGACATTTCAACCTTTCTGTTAGCTTAATTTAACAGAAGGATTAACGGTGGTGAATTTTAAATATGTGGGGGACCGGTAAAACTAATATTGAAAACTCAGGGACCGGAAAATTATTCGTGGTATTACTAGGTGACCGCAGAGCTTTTTACCCTAAATATTATTCAAGTTTACTTTTGAAAAAATTTTCCATTTATTACATGGCTCTATTCAATCCCCTCCCCTGTAGAGGTAATTTGAGATCTTACTAAGGCTCAACAACTACTATATCTTAAGAAATATGTAGTTACATGAAGAGGGGAAAGTTCTTATCTTTTTTCCCTTGACATGTCAAGAAACAACATAGATCAGTGATTGGGGTTAGCTTTTTTAGTGGAAAAAGTAGGGTGTTTACCTTTTGCCTTTAGGAAAATGAGGGGAATGTGTGGTTAGAGAGTGTGGTTATATTGTAAGTTTTTAAAGTGGGAAGGTAGTTAGTAATCATTTAAGTGTTTTATTAAGTGTTCTAGAGCTACATGATTTAGCACACAGTGTGCACAAACCGTGTTGTAAATCCCATACTTACTCTCATTACAAGAAATTACACAGTTATCGACAAACAATTAGCGATGATTTCTACCACTAATTAGAGATAAAATTTTCTGCTTCAATTGGATATGATGATTTAGAGACATTCACTAGAAAATTTGTCACAAAATTGGCAGGAAGTTTACGCAAAAAATATAACAACACGTATCAGCGACAATATTTCGTGCATGTGTCGTTAGAGAATGGCAGGAATTTGGCACCAAGATATTAGTGATACATATTTTGCATAGTTATAATTAGCAAAAGAATTTTGCAACGAGGTGCATCATTAGATAATGGCATAAAATTCCATTCAAATATTATCTATGATGTGTTAGCGATGACCTGACTTTAGCGCAAAAAATATTGGCCATTCTAACAGATTTAGCGACGCCAACAAAAACTTGTCACTACTTAACTATGGTCTGTTAAATGGTCGTTGACTCTCTGCCATAGTCATTCTTAGGCAATTGTAATAGAAAAATATAACACTTTTCTTTGCTATTTAAGTTGTTTTTGATTTTCTGCGACAAAAACTATTCACACGTAGAAGTTAGCGATAATTGTAGTGATATATGAGCATATTTGGTTGTAAAATAGTGAAAATTGCGAAATCGTTGTTGTTATTCTGGAAAAATTACTATTGTCTCGTGTATAATTTGGACGATATCATTGACGAAATGAAAATTTGCCACTAATAGCCTAGTCTATAAATTTCCTTCTTTTTTTTCCTTTGTTTACATTTAATATAGGTCCAAAAACCTTAATTATTACATGTATTATTTTTAGGGTGGAAAGAAAACTAATTAAATAATTAAAAACCGATATATATATATATATATATATATATATATATATATATATATATATATTTATATTAATAGCAGGTGGGAGTGGATGTACCAATATTTGATTGATGGTTATTCTAATTCGGATTATGTTGTTGGATTTGAAAATTTATTGATTAAAGAAGCCTTAAAAAATTATGATCTTAACTAGTTAAACAAGTACCTGAAAATGCAATCAAAATCACCATATCAGTATTCACAATAAGACAGGGATTGCTAATTGTAGCATTATTGGCGATGACATGAACTTTTAAACCAAAAACTCTCTTAGCCTCATCAAACAGTGACTTAACATGAGTAGGCTTAGATGCATCACCTTAGACTACTGTGGGTTCTTGTTAGAAGCATTTGAAGATGAGTTAATTTCATTAGCCACATCATCAGCTAGTTGCTCGTTGGAAATGTGGTTGATGACAAGTTTAACACCAAGTGAAACCAATGAATAGCTATGGCCCTGCCAATTCCATCAGACAAGCCAGTCACTATGCCTATTCTTGTTGACCAATGATGGTGAACATTAAGTACCTTCTATGTTTTGATAATGTGTAAAATCTATGAACTTGATAAAAATTATCTATAGGATAAGTTAAATAAATAGGTTGATGAATGGTGGAAGCAAATCAAGTAAAATGGTGAAAAGATACTCTGGTACTGCATTTTAGTCGACCATAACATTTCTAGACTTAAGTAAAATAGAACTGGAGTCAAGTAACTAGGATGAACAACATTCCACTTGACCAGAAGAATTCTAGTCGAGTAGATGGTTGTCCTCTGCCAAAATTTAATTATAAGGGCTATCTCATGTCAAAACACATGCTTAAAGGACATAATCATAATCAGATCAGACATAGGGCAACATGCTAATGATTGAAGTTAAAATTCAAATGCTGATTTCTGAAGATCAAATTCCAATCTACCAGACAAATTCCAGTCGACCAGAATAAATAAATTCTAGTTGACCAATACATTGCTGGTCAAGTAGACAAAAATTGAATTTGCTACTGGAAAGATGTTGAAGAATTCCAGTCGACCAGAGCAGTACCAGTCGAGTAAGACAAAAGCTAAAATAGCTACTAGAATGATTTGGTAAAAATCCAATCGACCAAACATGTTACCAGTCGACCAAAACATCAAGCTACTCAAGTAGAAAAACCTCTAGTCAACCAGAAGAAAAGCTGCCAGAAGACCAAAAATTACTCTACAGTAGAAATTGCTATTCTCAAAGTAACCAATAAGGGAAAACTTTGTGTCTAACGGCTATATTTTCAAAAGGGGACATAAAAAACAAAGACTTCAGAAAAGAGTAAGACAGAGCTATTTTTAAAGAAAAACTATTCACAAACTGCAAGTACTCATAAATAAATAGTGCCCTCAAAGTTTCTCTAGTATTGGAAAATCATTCACTTGTACTAGTGGTTGTGGGCTTGTAGTCTATCCCTTCTCATTGCACAACTAGTTGTATTTTTTTGAGTGTTTTAGAATCGTTCAACATTGTTGTAAGGTGGGATTTAGGTCATAAGTCAAATCAAACTGTAAGGTAACTTGAGTTAGAAATCAAGTGTGTAAGGAAGTTCTCAGTAAGCAAGAAACTGAGGTAATAGGAAGTGTTTGCCAAAATCCTAAGTGTGAGCTTAGGTAGTGGATGTAGGTGTTAGGGTCGAACCACTCTACATTGTGTGTTGTTATTGTGTCTTTCAATTTCTGCAAAAGAAGCTTAATGTATCTATAGCTCTATTCAACCCCCCGAAAAAGCTATTATTGGTTCTAAAATTGGTATCAGAGCGAGTCTCAAATTGAAGGCTTAACATCCTTGAGATGATCCAAGAATGGTACAAAGCTGTAGTGTTATAACTCTCTCAAAAATAGTAAAAATTAGGAAGCATATAATTAAATATGGTGGGGATAGAGTTAGGAAAGAACGAGAGACAATGAATTAGAAATAAGCCAGCACAGTGTAACATTCCCAAACTAAAACCTTATTGTTAAGTAAATATGATTACAATGATTAACATAGTTGAGAATCAATTAGAGAATTTAAAGAAGATAAAATACAAATAGTAGTTTAAATGATAGTTTTGAACAAGTTAAGAGTCATATGGGCTAAGATTGCAAAGAAATGAAGTTTGGACGTGATATCAGCGAGAAAATAGATGAACAAAACGGTGAGCATGGTGGCAAAATGAGGGTTGTGTTGTTGGGAAATGAAAAGCACGATCATGCTCTAAAAATCAGCACAATTGTGATAATTAAGATTGGCACGGTTGTGCCAAGTTAAGCACAAGTTGTGTTGAATTGCTGAATGTCCTGGAACGTTGAAAAATTGAGCGACACGTGGAAAATGAAAATTGGCACGTGTTGATGTCAGTATGGTTGTGCTGGTTTTTAAAATTGTATATAAGCTGCATTCGAGCTAAAAACAGTTGCAAAATAAAAAAAAACGGAGGAAAGCGAGACAGAGTTAGGGAAGGAGAGAAAGAGAGAAAATAAACCAGAAAATGAGTGTCATATATAGAATTGATCATAGAATCGAGCCATGAGTCATCTGGCATAATGAAAATAGAAAAGTTCGGAGATAACGGTAAGTGTTTACGATGTTTTCATATATAAGAATTTTGGAAAAATTAGTTTCAGGTAAGAATTGTTAGAGATTATTGATATAGAAAGTAAATAGGATTGAAAGAGAAGCATGCATAGTACTTTACGGATATATTGGATTTTATAGAAAAATTTGTATATGTTTATATAGTATGAGAGGCTAGACGTTCAAGGTAGGACCAGAGCACACAAAGATCCGAGTATTTTAGCTAGCATGTGAGTAGTGTAACTCACTTAAAATATAAGTTTATATGAAATTTAAATATCGATATTATATGATTGCTTAATATGAAATATGATTTGTTATAAATGGTAAAATGTGACATTAATATAAAAATGGAAACAATTGTGTATATATGATCGAAATGTGAATAAGTATATAAAAAACGAAAATTAAACAGGTAAGTTTACGTTTATTCACAAATATATAATTTCATGATATTGATATACGTTTATTGCATTGATTGATATTGTGTGAATATGGTATTGGCGAGGTGATGGGTTGGTCATATTTATGATTGATCATACTGAAGAGGAAGATTATTTTTTGAGAGGAAGATTATACCGAGTATATTGCATATCGTTTTACGTTGCATGATGAGATATACAGAGTTATTGTATTTTGTTAAAATGATTACCAAAAATTCAATTGATTATAAATAGTATATCTTATTGCGATCACATATTTGATATGATAATACAGAAATGGATTTGTTTTATTGATTGATATAATACTGATTCATATTTACTACTCACTGAGCCAGCAACTCATAAACTGCGATTTTTGTTTCAGGATCCGATAGTGAGCCGAGTTAGACTTACAGACTTTATAGGTGGGTCGACTGCTACTCCCGATCTATTTCTCTCTCTTCGTTAGACTGGGCATAGGAGTTATTTGAGTGTTGTTGCATGACTGCATGTACATATGACATATGATAATGATAAATTGATACAGATGTTTGGTTATTGTGATTACTGAATATATATATATATATATATATATATATATATATATATATATATATATATATATATATATATGTGTGTGTTGTTTGGTGCTATGTAT
>CANYCX010835201.1:0-11634 GCA_948193385.1 Breynia disticha f. nivosa
GTTACGAAATAACACTTTAATATTTAAAAATAATTGTCACTCATTATTTTTTTATACAATTATTTCTAAAATACTCTTACAATCATTTTTAATGACTTTTGCATTTTTTTCAATATATTAATTGTATTAATCAATATCCTCAATTAATATATTCAATTTAAGCTCCGTTTATTTGGATCAATTTATTTTTTAGGAAAATATTTTTCTGATTTTTCAATGTTTGTTATCAACAGAAAATAAGTCAATAAAATTATAACTTAAAAATCAACAGAAAATAATAATTATTTTGAACATATTTTTAAAGAAAATATTTTTAAAGAAAATATTTCTCATATTTAAAATATAAAATTATATATTTTTTTATATTTTTAAATATTTGAGTATAAAATACCAGAGAATATGATTCCAGAAAATGAGATTATGAAACATGAAAAAGATTTTTTTTGTAAGAAATCAATTTCCGCTAAACAAATGAAACATTAGTCATATTCTTTTCATCTTTCATGTTAGTATTGTGGGTTACAATTGATCATTAGTTCTAATTATGGGCCAATAAAATAATATTCCTTTTTTGAAATTATAAATATGACAAAATAATTATTTAAGTCTCCCGAAATAAATGTGTCATAAACCATTGTTATCATACTAATATTCTTTAATTACACCTGCATCTCTCTTATTTATTGCGTAACTAAAAAACTGACACTTAAAATAGAATGAAAGAAATATGTATGTTAAAAAACCCAATACTACCAACGACCTCTTGGTTCAGTGGTAATGGGGGCTGAACTTGGTAGGGCGGACCACGGTTCGATCCCCCGCAACGTCGATTGGAAGGGAAATGAACCTTAACCCCCAACTCCTTCCCGAACCGGATTAGTCTCGGCCTAGTGGGTCGAGGATACCGGGGCTTGACCAAAAAAAAAACCCAATACTATAGCATAGCAGCTTTCCAAAAATAAGAGGACAAAATGTAAACTATCAAATAACTTTAGGGACAACACACTAATTTATCCTTCATTTTCCAAAATGTCACTTATTAAAAAAAAAAAAAAGAAAGACGAAATGCATCTCACTGTGGGAAAAAAAAGCGAGAAAGTGAGTAATGGCGACAACACCTACAGGCTTTCACAAGCTACTCCAAGCAGGCACAAAGATCGTAGCCGTAGGTCGGAACTACGCAGCTCACGCAAAAGAACTCGGCAACGCAGTCCCTAAGGTCCACCTCATCGCTGTACTAAAATCAAATCATTTTTTTTGTTGTAAATAATAATTTTTAATTAATGTTATTTCAGGCACCGGTGTTGTTTCTAAAGCCGACGTCGTCTTACTTAGAAAACGGAGGGACGATTGAGATTCCGAGTCCGTTGGAGTCGTTGGATCATGAAGTGGAGCTTGCAGTTGTTATCGGCCAGAAAGCGCGTGACGTGGCAGAGGCTAGTGCTATGGATTATGTTGGAGGTTTCACTTTGACTTTACTTTGACCTTTTTATTATTTTAGAAATGCAAAGCGATTGATGTGTTTTTGATGTGTTTAGGATATGCTCTTGGTTTGGATATGACTGCTAGGGAAATTCAAGCTTCTGCAAAGGTACTTAATCAATTTTCATTGCTTTATTTATCAGAATTGAGTGCACTAGATTAGATTTTGTTGTATGATATTAAACAACTTGGTGTGTTGTGAAAGTTGCTTTGTATTGTCGCTTGTAAGTGAATCTGATCAATGTGTTCTTGTTTCGTGTTTGGTTTACTTTGAATGTGATTAAGGATGTGAATACTATAGTGACGAGTTTGAAATGAGTGAAACGGTATGTGTTCTGGAAACAGTTATGATCTTTCTGCAAATACCACATGGTTGTTGAAATTATGTAGCAGGCGGTTTAATTGAGCGGTTTAGAATGTGAAGAATTATATGACTTTCTTTCTTTCAAGTAATGACTCTTTCATTCTGCTGCTCTCAAGTCTGCAGGACTTCCATGGACTGTTGCAAAAGGCCAGGATACATTCACGCCTATTAGTTCTGTGGTAATAATTAATTTTGTTTCCTTTTGGTTTTGCATCACTCTGTGTGAAAATGTTGCAAATGCTTAAAGTATTTCTCAAGCCTCATGGAGAAATTTAGAATGTCAAGATATAGCACTTGCAAACAGGCCGTTGTTGTTTGTTTAGTTTTTAGCAGTTCTTTTTTATTTTTTTCTAAAGTCCTGGGATTTTATGCAAAGTAATATTTATTTGTATTCAACAGTATCAAATTTATCATCTTTTTCACAGTACTTTTAAGTGAGGACATATGTTATGCGTAATGCAAGTTATGAACTGCTTTAAACCAGCATCATATAGATTACAACAGCAGATATCAATTTTCTCGTGGTTATAATTTTTCAGTGAAGGAAATTTGCTCTATTTTATTTCTAAAAAGTTGTTGTATTGCTAGTCTATGTTTTGCTTACACTTTTGCTCATGATTTAACTTTCTTCTCATGAAATTTTATTGCAGCTTTCTATGTCAATGGTGCCTGATCCTGGCAATTTGGAACTCTGGTTAAAGGTGAGAAATCTTATCTTTAGCTGCTCAATCGTTTTGGTTGTTCTTTTTCAATGAGATAAGTTTAACTGATTAAGGTCCATTGAATCTGTTTCCTCACAGGTAGATGGGCAAGTGAGACAGAAAGGTTCCACCAAAGATATGATTTTCAAGATCCCATATCTCATTAGTTACATAAGTTCAATCATGACGCTTTTCGAGGGAGATGTGATATTGACAGGTAACAGGAATTTTTTTGTGCATGAGAATTCATGATTTGACAATTATTTACAAGTCAATGATTTATTGTTTTGTCGTATTAAATTGGTTTGCCTTTCAATGCTGAAAGTACCTCTACTGACTAACCTTTTTAGGTCCATCTTCCCATTTAAATCCATACAATGTATTTTTTCGTAAAACTGGTCTTTGAAGGTTTCATATCATTTACGCTTAGACGATATCTCACTTTTGCTGGAAGTGTTTTCATATTTAAATGACTAAATGACACTGAGTTGGAGTTGGCTGGATCCAGCCACGAGGAAAATTGCAGGAGCATCTTTTAGGTGGTTAAGTTTCTTTTTCTGTTCAGTAGTTGTAAGTAGAAGAATGATTGCTTGTTGATAGGAGTCGGACGTAGATGCTAAGTGGTAACTCATGACTTGCCCTTACTATTGTTTCTGAGGCACAACACTGTTATGCTTCTGTTTCAATGCAGTTTGCTAAGTATATAGCTTCTTCTAGAGTCATTTTACACTTTGGTTGGAAGATTTTTAAGTCTCTTCTCAATGTTCCGGTTCAAATCTAGCAAGATGTTATTTATCCTTATGTCCAGTAATTTCCAGTGATGATGTCCATTTCCCTGACGCTTCTAACACAGAACAGCCAGCCCTCAGTGGCGCTTTGGCGTTTTCTCCCGTCTTCCTAGTCCTAGCAACTGTTTGTGGATTCAAGTGTTGGATGATTTTGACAAAGAGTGTGTGCATGTGCAGGGACTCCACAAGGCGTTGGCCCCGTAAAAGCTGGCCAAAAGATAACTGCGGGAATAACCGGTCTTCTAGACATTCAGTTTAACGTTGAAAAACGCAGAAGGCCAGGATCTTGTTAAGCCATCCGTAACTGGGCAGACAGACAGCAACTATTCTGTCTTTCACTTTATAACAGCACGCCAACTTCTCTCCAGGTATTGCGTTGTCGTATGCCTGAAAGAATCGTCTGATTATGGGCGTAATAAACTGGTTAGGCGACACGAGTGAAGCAAGGAATAACATTTTGATCTCCTCTGTCTTCCTGGAATTAACACTACCTGTCTGCTTATTGACTCCATAAAGCTTATGAAGCGCACACTTCATTTACTTCAATCAAAACTATATTAAAGGTTGCTGAACTACGTGTGAATGAAACGCCAACTCTATAGGCGTGTTGGATTTCCAGCGTAGTTCTACTCGTGCATGCTGGGATTTCCAGCCAGCATTTGTGTCAATTTTTGTTTATTTTTAACAAAAGAAATTACTGAACACGAGAAAGAGGAACAAAATAATATATCTCTTTCCCAAATTAACAATCGAAAACGTTCAATTTTGAATATTCTTAGACATTTCTTTCACAAAATTAATTATCAATAATATCGTAATATTGCTCTAATTTAATACCTTTGTCAAATAACTTGCCAATGACTTGCACATTATTGCATGAATATAAACGAAAAAACGTATGAAAGAGTAGGCGTTACGAAAAATCGTCAAACTAGGTGTGGGGCCCAGAAGCCACCACTGCTCCCACTTCACGCGTGCTAGTCCATCCAACGGATGAGATTGAATCCGCGTTGCACGGGCTGGGTTTTCGATGCTCACTTCTAATCTAACGGATACGGTTCCCCGCATTTGACTCATCACTGTCCCAAAACACACACATCCCCATTAATCTTCTTTTCTAAACTCCCAAAATTCACATTTTATTACTAAAAAAATTAAATAAAAATCTCTCCTTCCTAAAGCACCACTCACTTAACAACTTTCTGCTATCTTTATCTCTCTCCACTTATAGAGCTTTCCATTTCTCTCTCTAGTTCTTCGCCGTGAATTCAGGGTTACAGATCTTCATGTCTCAGCTTCCGATTTAATTTCCAGAAGCTTTGTTTGGTTTGATTTTTGATCTGTTTCCATTTTCATTCAGTTACATGAGCTGAACTTGATTTTTTTTGGTTATTATTGTTTTTGCGGTGATAATTGAAGTGAATCGTTAACGTTTTCAGGAAAAGAAATAGGAATTTGGAGAAAATAAAATCTAAGATGCCGTGGACATCTTTGTTTGTGAATTATTATAGCAGGAAGTGTGTTCGCTTGGTGGTTTTTTTCCGTGTAATTCTATAATTTTCTTGGGTGAGTTTATTTGTTGAAATTTATGTTGAGATTATTGTATATTTGTATTGATTAGTAATTAGGTTTGTAATTTGTTGGTGTGGTTTTTAGTGCAGGTGAATCTGTGTTTAGTTAGTGGAGATATAGTGAAATAGAAAGTACGGTTTAGTGAATATAAAAAGGAAGGATTGGGGAGTGAGAATGTACGTTGCGGTAACCATAAAAAGATACAGAGCAGTTAAAGAAGTTGGGAAAATTAAAATGAGTGTTGGAATTGTTGCTTACTACCAAGTTATGCAATTTTGTCAGGTAACAACTTCTCTGCGCTTATTCGTTTTCTTTTTGTGCTTCTTTGATGGTGTTGTTTGATCATTGTGCTTGACGTTCCAGTTATTGATTTTCTTATATTCAATCATCCTTAAGATGATAGTTTCGGTTGGAACTTAGGATTCATTTTTAAGTGCTCTGTTTTTTTATTTAATGGTGAAGTACATTTATGCAATGAGGTATCACAATGTTATTTAGGAATAGTTTATTTTCCAAAATGTTTTGGAAACAGAACCTCGTTCAATTTGACAAGTTGATTTTGGTCCGCCTCTGCAATTAGTAATCTTTTGGCATTAATTTACCTGTGGAGTTTTAAGTATCATGGATTTGTTGTCATACATTGTTTCCAATGTGGCTTCAAAATTTTTGTTTATACTGACTAATTGTGAGTATGTGAGTGATGATGCTGGTGTTTGTGATGGTTTCTATTTCAGGCTGAATATTTCCGTCAGTTGTTGAAGCCTGTTACGTAGTCTAGTATTTTTGCGAAGATCTGGGTTATTGGGGTTTGGGACAGCTTTCCCTGTTATTGTATTCATCTATTAGGTGGTGAGGAGGTGAAGCACTTGATACTCTGGTTGTAGGTGATTTGGGATAGACAGCTGTGTTATGCTAAGATGGCAGTATTTTGATTTATTATATAATCTTCTCCTGCTTTAGGATTCTTCTTTTGTTCGTCCAATTGATATTAAATAATTGCCAACCAGCACCAAAACAATCCTTCAAATTCATCATTTTCTTTTAACATTTTGAACTTAGTTGGCATCTGATGCAGAGTGACCAACAATTTTTTCCTGGAACGGCAGTGCCTCCACTTGCAAAACAAGCAGAATATGGTTACATGTATCAGCCTGCCGTGCCTCAGTTTGTAGGAGCCTTACCCCCTGCTCCAAACCACTTTGTGCCTGCTCATGGCATTGAATTTCAACCTACGGAGCATTGCCCAAAGAATTTGATCGTTTTCGATCAGACTGATCAAAGGCGTCAAATCATGTTCAATCCTGCTATGGCGAACAAATTTGCTGCTCCTGATTTTCTCGCTACTGCTACTGCCGTCCAACAAGAGACTTTTAAGAAAAGATGCATGAAACATGTTGAAAAAGTGGTAACTTCTAGTTATATAGATGATTCACATGATATTGATGCATTGCTGAACTCAGAAGAGGAAGACTATGAAGATGATGAGGTCAGCACTGCTCGGACTTATGTAAATCATGGAAGTAACTCCCCTGATTCATTCTCTACTGATGGATGCAAACCCTGGAAGAACAGGTTATCCACTTCTGCTCAGAAATCTTCTGGCAGCAGCTGTAGCATTCAGAGGAAAAAACAGAAGGTGAAGGAAATGATAAATGTGCTGAGAGGAATTGTACCCGGCGTTGAGCAAATGGGCACTGTTAATGTTCTAGATGAAGCTGTCAGGTACCTCAAATCTCTTAAAGTTGAAGCGCAGAAGCATGGACTTGGCAATTTGAATGACTGAACTTGAAATTAGGCGGTGTTAACCTATGTTAAAACTCTCCTTGTTATAAAGCCTGTGCTGAATGATTGAGGTCCTCTCTCTCTCTCTCTCTCTTGGCAGGTTGGAACTTGGAAGCGGAGTATTGTTGCAAAATTACAAGAATTGGAACCCCAAGTTTCATTTGGGTTGTATTTTCAGATGGTCTATGATGACCATAGTGCTTGTCCTTAGATTCCTAAGAATGGGATGGATGAATTTGTGTAATCTTTATAATCTTTCTGCTGTTTAAGATTTCTTTCACATTCGTATTACGATCTATATATTTTTTCTTGCTGGACTTGTCCTTTTCATCTCTCATATGCTTGAGTTAGAAGGGACAAACGGTCATTGTTAGCTCCATAACCACCATTCAGAGTCAATTTAGTTGGAAAAATCGAGGCACCATTCAGTCAATTTAGTTGGAAAAATCGAGGCTTGAGAAACAATTTTATATTTCCCATAAAATATATGTTGAATGTAAACAGAACTACATCTTCAAGTTCCATCCAAAGTACCTCTTATACTAACATTTATTAATGCAAATCTGTACCTCTTTATCTGAATTTGATCTAAAAATAAAACCCTAACTAAAACTAATCTGAACTGGGAACGACAATGTCTCATCTCCAATTACGATAGTGTGACCACCAGCTGCTAACACCTTGTAAGCATTGTAATCCACAATGCCAAGACTCTTGCAAACATTCAAGTTAAACTTCACCTTCTCAGAACCTCCGGCGGCCACAAACACTCTCTGAAACCCAACCACTTGCTTTATATAAGTTTTGGTGAGTCCTTGTGGTGGTTTGTGATAAACTATCAACACGTCACTTCCATCCATGGAACCCTCGTTGTGGACTTCAACCTCAAACTCGAGTTCTTCCTCGCAAGTCAAGTGCTCGAGGCTCACTGAGTTGCATGGAGGTGCGTAAGAGTCGTCACTGTACTGGAGGGGATGGCAGTGTGGGTGTACTGGTTCCACTTTAAGGGATCTCATTGGAGCAGACAAATTGTAGGTAAAGTTGGTGTAACTGAGACCATAGCCAAATGGATATATGACTGAACCATTGAAGAACTTGTATGTTCTGCCAGGGTAGCCTAAGCTATCAATTGGTCTGAGTTGCATGGAGGTCATTGGGAGTAGATCAGTATAATCTCCATTATAGAAAGTGAGTGGCAATTTTCCAGCTGGGTTATATTTTCCGAAAATGATATCTGCTATGGCTTTGCCTCCTTCTTGACCAGGGTAACCAGCCCACAGAATAGATTGAATCTTATCGTTATCTTTTGCGAAAGAAATATCAACAGGTGCTCCTGATAAAACAACCAAAGTAACAGGTCCTTTAGCAGCATCAGCAACTTGATTTACTAATTGAGTTTGGAATCCAGGAAGCAGAAGATCGTTTCTGTCTCGGCCCTCAGATTCAACTGTGGTATCCAATCCGACGAGGATAACAGTCGCGTCGGCTTTTTTCGCTGCACGCATTGCTGGGAAAATAAAAGTCTCATTTTTGCAATCAACATCACCACATCCGATTTGGTAATCAACTTGAGCATATTCTGCTAATCCATCCTTAGGAGCGGTGTACTTGCATGGAATACCTGTTACAATATAAAAAGTTAATCTTTGTGCTTCAAATCTTAAAAAAAATGAAACTTTTAGCTTATGGTCGTGTTTAAATCATTACCGGCGTAGTTTCCGATCATGACGTTGGTGGCATTGGCATGTGGTCCGACTACGGCAAGAGTTTTGAACTCAGAACTTAATGGTAGAGTGTTGTTGACATTCTTCAAAAGAACAATTCCTTGTCTTGCAGCTTCTGCAGCCAATTCAATATTCTCTGGAGTACAAATGTCTTCCTTGCCAAGAGAATCGTATTGAGGATTTCCATCAAAATAGCCTAATCTCATAAGAACAATGTAGAGATATTTCAATGATCTGTTAATGTCAGTCTCTCTAAGTAACCCTTGTTGAATGGCTGGTTCTGTGAAATTTGTGTAATACTCTCCACAATCCAAATCCAATCCTGCTTTGAATGATTGTGCAACAGCATCCAAATTTGTATCCTTGAGCCATTTCTGGCGATGGTGGATTACTTCAACAGAATCGCAGTCTGAAACTATGTATCTGTCAAAAATAAAAACACAAGCATTAATTAGATGAAATATGAAAGCCTGATTCCAATCATTTTGCTATTAACTCAGAAAACAAAGCGAGTTCGTGTGATTATAGTTCATACCCATGAAGATTCCAATCGTTTCGAACAGTTTGGTTCAAGAGTTTGGGGTCAGCACAGGGAGGAATGCCATTGATATTGTTGAAAGAACACATCAGACTGCTGGAATCACCCTCTTTCACACACATCTCAAATGGACGAAGGAAGGTCTCCTCCATATCTTGCTCTGTCACCTAATTGAATCAATAAAAATAACTTTCAAATTAGACCATAAATTGTAAAAATATGAACAAAATTCAAATAAAATGATTAAAATTACCCTAGCATCAAATTCAAAACGTTCAATTCCATTCCATTTCTCAATATCATAAGCTGCATAGTGCTTGCAACATGTTGAAACTTTGAGAGGTCTGGTGTTCAAGTCAGTATAAGTTTCAGTTCCTGGAACATCTTGTAAACCTCTGACATAGTTAACAGAGTATCTTCCAACAACAAAAGGATCTTCTCCTGGTGTCTCCATAGATCTTCCCCATCTCGGATCCCTCACGACGTTAATATTCGGACTCCAGTATGTTAAACCTGACCTTCCCAAGTTATACATTGATCTAGCTTCTGTTGATACAACCTGCATTAAAAACACATCATATAGGTATCAAAATCATGGACACTTAGCGTATAAATTGACTGTAATACCAACGAGAATATTCATGGTTTCTAACCTGACCAATGGTTTTCCACAACGACTCATTAAACGAAGCACTAGTGAGAATAACAGTAGGGAAACTAGTTGCACCAGGAACAACTTCATCGAAGAAAGTTCCAGGACCAGTGTTGGAAACTCCATGAAGAGCCTCAGACCACCAATTATACTGAGGAAGTCCAAGTCTTGGGACTCCAAAAGCTTTGTTTCCAAGTTGCTGAGCTTTCTCACTCAAGGTCATAAGATTCACAAGGTGCATTGCTCTCTCTTCATAAGAAAGAGCATTATTGCAGAACGCAAAATCTGCCATGTCCAACCCAAGATCAGAATATCTTTGCTGGTTGCATACATAAGTGTAGTTTTGAGACGAAGATGTCTCAGTGGGAATATCTCTTGCATCAGAAATGACAAAACTGAAGTGAATAACAAGAAGCAAAAAGCAAATAATCTTAGCCATGTTTGAGACGAAATGGAAAAGGAATATAGAAATGAAGAAGCTTGCATGTATTTATACTGGTTTGACAAGTTCGTGATTAACAAAAACTAAGGTAATTAGTTTGTGATTAACATTATCTCTTTTCGTAGTTGGAGTTTTTATCCTGTACTTTCAAAATTTTACCAAAATTTATTTTGAAAATTATCTTCTTATCATCTATTTATCTTCTCTTATAAACGATAAACTTATCTCAAGAAACATGCGATGCTGATCATAAATCATTCAAGTTGTATTATGTTGTTGGTGACTGTAAAGATCGAGCAAATAATTCTTTTAAAGAATATCCTTCAAAATAAATGCTTTTATTTTTATATAAAACAGAAATATATTTATTGTTGATAATTAATTGCAGTTATTAGTGATAATCCTGCTTCCTGGATTAAAGATAACTCATGATAACAGCAATATATGTAAATTATTTGTAAAAAAGGACTTATTGTGCAATCTGTTACATCCTTTTGTATTGCTCGTGATCGACTATTTTCTATCAATTATCATAATTTATATATATATATTATATAAACTAATTTCGTGTACTTACGTATTATCGTATCAAAAATTTGTCTCGTTTCTTAACTTATTTGTTAGAAAGATAAAAAGAATTTTATAACTTCAACTAATGGCTAATCAAAAGTTATAGAATAGAATATCAGTGAAAATAATACAAAAAGTTGATGAAAAACTCCCTGTAGTTTTTTTTTTGAAATCTCTTTAGTTTATTTAAAGGGAGAGAAAGTACTCTATCCATCTCATTTTAAGTGTTAATTTTTTTTTTATTATATATTTTAAGAAATTTCATTTAATATAGTAATTTTTCAATTTTATCCTTGCATTAGAACTACACAAAAGAATGTGATTGGTTGTACGAAGTAGATATTTCTTGGAAATATGAACTTTTATCATTAATATCTAAGGACATTTTAGTAACATTTTTGTAAAAGTTTAGTTTGTGACACTTATTTTGGGACAACTAAAATATACTTTTATGATACTTAAAATAGAACGGAGGGAATATCTAGCAAATTAGACATTTACTAGTTGTAGTATTGTGTGATGCAACATAAAACTGTATATTATTATTTTATAATATATGTAAATTATCTTGTAATAGTATAAAATTAAATAGAAATATTTATAATATTTAAAAAATAAATAAAAATTAAATATAAAAAATATATTCACTAATTATGTTGCAATTACAGGTTTAAAAAAACATTTTAATGTACAATATTTTTTATAGAATTATATACATTATCTTCATTACTATATATGAGTATTTTCAGATTAGATTTATTTTTGATTTTAAAGATAGCTACATAAATTAAATAAATTAATTCATTCAATATTACAATTATAATGGTTGATTTTTGCATTAATGAGAATCATTATTGGTGGATATTTATCAAATTCAACAAAAAAAATTGATTAGCAAACTCCTCCCACAAAATATATTTCAGTGTTAATTATATTTATATATATATATATATATATAACTTTAAACTTTGTTGAATCTACTTTTGTCAGATAACTCAATAGTATTCCTAATAGCAGTT
>CANYCX010835415.1:0-50724 GCA_948193385.1 Breynia disticha f. nivosa
TATATATATATAAACTCAGAAAAGACGTTTTTGCCTTCGGCTCTACCCAAGACTATTCTTTCGATTTTCTCTTTCCCGGTTCGACCTGACTTCACTCGATTTTAAATTTCTACACATCCTACACTCTTCCACCAATTTATAATTAACTCTTTTTGCGAAAAATTTCCTCACATAAATTTGTTAAATATTAAATTAAAATTTGAAAATTACGAAAAATGGAGGGCGTTACATGATCAACTGAGTGCATCTTAGAAGAGACAAGCTAAAGACACCTTATGAGCTTTGGAAAGGTAAGAAACCAAACATCTCATATTTTCATCCCTTTGGTTGCAAAGTCTATATTCACAATAATGGAAAAGATAACCTAGGCAAATTTCATGCTAAGTCAGACACAGGGATATTTCTAGGGTATTCACTATCTAGTAAGGCATATAGGGTGTTTAATAATAGGACAAAAACTGTTAAAGAAAGTATCCATGTGATATTTGATGATATGCTTTCACCCCAGAGAATGGTAGTTGGTTTTGATGATGTAGGTACAAAAGAAGATGAAGATGAGACTCATTCAATACAAAAGAAGTTTGATGTTGTAGAAATCAAGGATGAGGAGTGTCATGGCTCAAGTGTTCCACAATCATGGGCAAATGTGAAAAATCATTCAATGGATCAAGTGATTGGTGATGTGAAGGATAGGGTGATGACAAGGCGAGAGCTTAACAAGGTTATGAATAACTCTGCCTTTATTTCTCTCGTTGAGCCTAAAAACATTAAGGAGGTACTTGCAGATGATCATTGGGTGATGGCAATGCAAGAGGAGCTAAACCAATTCAAAAGAAATGAACTTTGGGAGTTAGTTCCACCTCCAAAAGACACGACGATTGTGGGCGTAAAATGGGTGAATAAAATAAAGTATGACGAGCATGGTGAACAGGTAAAGAACAAGTCTAGATTGGTAGCTCAAGGTTTCTACCAAGAAGAAGGACTTGATTATGAAGAAACCTTTGCACCGTTTGCAAGGTTAGAGACAATAAGGTTATTATGTGCTTTTGCCTCTCACAAAGGTATCAAACTTCAACAAATGGACGTGAAGAGTTCGTTCTTAAATGGCTATATCCAAGAAGAGGTATATGTAAAGCAACCCCCTGGCTTTGAGGATAATGATCATCCGAATCACATATATAAGTTGAAGAAAGCTCTCTATGGCTTAAAGCAAGCTTCAAGAGCTTGGTATGAAAGGCTAAGTAACTTTCTTCACAAACATGGGTATAGTAGAGGTAAAGTAGACAACACACTTTTCATTAGAAAAATAGATCATAAAATGTTGATTTGTCAAATCTACGTTGATGATATAGTGTTTGGTGCTACTAATCCTTCTTTGTGGAAAGAATTTAGTGATTTGATGCAAGGTGAATTCGAAATGAGTATGATAGGAGAACTCAAGTTCTTTCTTGGACTTCAAATCAAGCAATTAGGAAATGGAATTTTCATCCATCAAAGCAAATATACCAAGGAGCTCTTGAAGAGATTCAACATGCAATGATGCAAAAGCTCAAAGACACCAATGACATCAAACCTCAAACTAGAAAAGCATGAGGAAGAAGAAGATGTGGATCAAAAGCTATATCGAGGTATGATTGGATCTTTATATACTTGACTGCATCTAGACCCAATATTATGTTTGCTACATGTTTATGTGCTCGATTTCAATCATGTCCTATGGCATCCCATCTTGTTGCATGAAAAAGAAGTTTTAGATATTTGAGTAATACAATTGAACATGGTTTGTGGTATCCAAAATGTGATAATTTTGACTTGTATGCTTATAGTGATGCTGATCATGGTGGATGTAGAGTTGATAGAAAAAGCACTAGTGGTCTTTGTCATTTCCTAGGATCATCTTTAATATCTTGGGCAAGTAAGAAACAAGTGAGTGTTGCGATATCTACGGCTGAATCCGAATATGTAGCCACTGGTAGTGCATGTGCTCAAGTTCCATGGATTAAACATCAATTGAATGATTATGGAATTTGTGTGTCTAATGTGCCTATCTATTGTGACAATATATGTGCAATTAGCTTAAGTAAAAATCCTATTCTACATAGTAGAACAAACCACATAGAAATTATGCATCATTTTCTTCGTGACCATTACTGAAAAGGTGATATTTGTTTGAAATATGTGTATACATTGGATATATTAGCTGATATTCTTACAAAACCACTTAAAGAAGAATTGTTCAATGACATAAAGCTTAGGATTGGTATGTGTGATTTGCGTGCTGTGTGTTCATAATTTAGCTTGTCATTTCATTTGCATTCATGCCAACAGCAAAATGGTCTTGTGGAACACTTTCTGCTCATGCCACTATGTCGCAAATTGAGTCATCGGGCCTCTCAATCTTACAAGTCTGATTGTGTATCATTAAGAGGTTAATTGGTAAATTCTGGCCGTTTGATGTGTTTTTGCTCGAGTGATTTTGAGGACAGAATGAGTTCGGAAACTTCAAGGAAATTTTGGTCGAGTTAATTGGTTTTACTCGAGTAATTTGGAAACAAAATCAAAAGATGGAAATCATTAGCATTTTACTGGAGTAACGTATATCTCTGGTCGAGTAATTTGATTTTACTCGAGTAACTTCTATGGTTGGTCGAGTAATTTATCTTTTAGTCGAGTAACTTGTTTCTACTCGAGTAAGTTCAAAACAGAACCCAAAAGGCCAAATCCTTGAACATTTAATTTGAGTAACTTTTAAAGGTTAGTCAAGTAAGTAACGGTTTGGTCGACTAACTTTCTTTTTAGTCGACTAAAATTCTCCTAGAAACATAAAAACCCTGGACTGCCACACTTTTCTTCAGAACCCTAAAATCTAATTTCTCTCTTTCCCTCATCTCTCCTCCTTTCCTCTCAACCTCCAAACCTCACCAAATCTCTCAATCCGTCTCTAAAACACAAAACCCACTCCTTTCTCACTCTCTCTCACATAGATCTTCTTACCATCTCTCTAAAAACCACCCACATTGTCCATTCTAGTTCCTATTTCTACCTCATGCCTAGAACTAAAGGAAAACAAACATTGAAGAAGGTGAATCTTCACCCACTCTTCCTCCCCAACGTTCTAAGAAGAGAAAATTCGTTCCAAATTGCTATCGTTGAGCCTCTTCTCGTGGTGGAACAACCTCAGAGCATGTGGTAGTTGGTCCACGGTCCAAAGACGAAAAACCGGAGGAGCTCAATAATAAGGTAATCCACTCAGAATCACTCATACCGTCAATGACTTTTAATTGGGAAAATTTGCTGAGATCTGAGTATAGTGAGCTGTTTGAGATGTTTAGAGAGAAGAACCTCTTCACTGTTATTGGATATGTTGATTTGTTTGAGGAATTGGTGAAGGAATTTTATGCTAACCTGTTTGTTACTCCAGCTGAAGATCATGGGTTTGTTATTCATAACAGAGGGAAACAACAGGATATTGGGATTACAGAGTCTGATTTGTCCTGTTGGTTTGAAATGCGCCTTGATGGTCTGAGAATTGGGTTTAAAATTGATTGATGATTCCAGTGATGATGAGGGAAGGTCCTTCAACATGAATGAGGCCAATGAAATGCTATAGCAGTTGGCTTTTGTGATTAAACCAGACAATATCTGCTTTGAAGCTCCAGATTTGCCAGCTCGTTACCGTCTCCTTCACTATGCGGTCAGTAGGACTTTATCTCCAAAAACGGCGACCACAAATTATATCAGCTCTTTGGACATGGAAATTTTGTGGCACCTTGAGCATGGACGCGAGATAAACTTCCCTCACATTATGCTCCGAATGATGGCACGAAAATCCTGGTAGCTTATTGGGGACCTTAAGGCGAAGACCAGTAAACGACGTGGGTTACCATTTGCTGCTATTATCACACGGTGCTTGAGGGAGCATAGGATAATCTGACTGTCGAACCACGTGTCTCCTTTCCTCACAATTGGAAAGTCACCACTATGAATCTCAAGACGATGAAACTGGTTAAAACAGTTGAGGAAGGTTGGCTATTTGGACCACATGCAACAAATATGGCTCTTACCTTAGTTTCTCGTTGTTCACTCCCAAGACCGGCTTATCCAAGGAATCGCTCGAATCCAACTCGGCGCAGCAATGTCCAATCTAGCGAAAATGAAGAAATCCGCCGGCCCTTGCATCGCTTGATAATATGGTTGGGACGTTGGAATCACTTATGGAGAAAGTCTCTTCCACAGTTGAGAAAATCTTGGAGAAGCCGACCTGTAGGCGTAACGATGATGTGGCTGGCCCATAGCTTGGGGTGTTCCGTTTCACTGACCAACATTTTCTGACGTTATGCATTTAGTCTATTATGTGATGTGTAGGACTTTGATTTGCTTAAATATGTGTTGTTTATGGATTTGACTTGATCATGGTTTGATTACATGTGTGTTGCTTTTTGTCGTGCAAATGTCTTTTTGATGAACGAAAAAAAGGGGGAGAGGAATATATGCATTGATTGAGGGGGAGCGTAGCAAAGCATTGATGGAGGGCAAGCATAGCGTATGCTTGGTTAAAATTATATGCTTGGTTAAAATGGTTAAAATCATATTCTATCATATGCTTGGTTAAACTGAATTATATAGTGAATTATATTGTGCTAAGGATCTGGACAAGGGATACCTTGATCCTTCATTTTATTTGTATGGTATGTTTTGCAATTTTTATCAATTTCATATATTGTTTTGTCATTATCAAAAAGGGGGAGATTGTTGCACAAATGGCGGTGAACATTCCGTCCTTTCTATGTTTTGATTATGGTTTAAAACGAATGAACTTGATAAATATTGTCCACAGGCTAAAGGGGCAGATTGGATCGAAATAGGATGACATGAAATTGAGGTTTTAGTGTCAAAATGGTTATTGGCTGTCAGATTAATAAAGAGCACAAGTTGAAAAGTCAAATATTTGAGTAATGGATACTTTGTCAGGTCAGAAAATATTAGTCGACCAATTAAAGTTTTAGTCGACTAATTTGAGTTCAGTTCCCTAGAAGCATGCTACAAAGTTGGCTTTGGACAGTGTAATAATCACAGAGTTCAAATTTGAACATTGGTAAGTTCCCAAGAAAATATTAGTCGACCAAGATTTATTCTAATCGAGCAAGTCTGATGTGGGTTTAAGACAGGTTGGTTCTCGAACAAACATACTCGAGTAAGAGAATATTTGTCAAGCAAGAATAAAAATTTTAGTCGACCAAAATATGTATTAGTCGAGTAATTTAAAAGTGGGTTCAAGATAGTTTTGTTCTGGAATAATCTTACTCAAGGAAAAACTTTTCAGTCGACCAAATATATGTTTTTTAGTCAAGTAAACATCAGTTTAGTCGACCAAGTGTTCTCTGCAGCCACTATTCACATCAGAAAATGAAGCATCTTGGGAGCTGCTATTTAAGCTGAAAAAGAAGAAAGAGACAGAATACCATTTTCAAGCTGAGAATTCTCACAACATCAAAAGCTCTCAACTCTTACATTCTCAGTTGTGCAAGAACTTAAAGCTTTCATTCTTTTACATTGTACTCTTTGCACAACTAGCTCAGATTTGTTTGGAGTGTTTAGAATAGACTATAGTGGTAGGTGTGACTTGAGCCGAAATTCAGGTTGTGATTGTAAGATTTCTTGAGCCGTAACTCAAGCTTGTACAAAGTTCTCACTGAGCTTCAAAGTGAGGTAGTAGATAAGTGTTCGACAAAATCCTAAATGAGAAGCTTAGGTAGTGGAGTAGGTATTTCTGCCGAACCACTCTATGTCGTGTGTTCGTTTTTGTTTGCTTTCATATTTGCGAAAAATTGTATTGTTTCTCAGCTCTATTCAAACCCCCCTTTTCTAGAGCTGGTTTTTAGCTAACAGAAATCCATTTTAGGGTTTAATTTTTCACAAAAATCCATTTTAGGTCCATAAGAATCAAACTACCTTAACTAGGTCATTAATTCTTTTTAAAAGTACCTAGTTGAGGGTTTTTTTTGTGTTTTAGTCCATTAATTAAAATATGAACAGTAACATTAAACAGTAATTTCACGTGTTACATAGTAATTCAACCCCTCTTAATTTAATAAACATTTTAGGCATAATTGATTAAAACTATGTCCAAATAGTCATTAAGCATCACATTATGTACCTAGTTTTGTATTTTATGAAAGAATAATTATACTAACACGTGACCAACCCTAATTAGGATTAATTAGACATAAAACCTACTGTTCTAAATCATGAACAAACCCTAATATACTTCCCTAACAAAACAACCCAAATTTTCAACAAAACTAGTTACCGATTGTATCAATTGCTGTGTTAATTGATTGTGATGACCTCTGATTCCACTATTGGGTTTCTAATGTGTTCTAAAGACTATGGCAGGAGAAATTACACACAAAACACATCAAAAGAAGCCAAGATCATCATCAAAAATCAAGAAAACCTTATATTTTCAATCGTTTTATAACTAGTTAGCATAACAGAATGAACTTTGAAAGAAAAACTCACCTAGTTGCTTCTTCTTTCAATGACGTGGGTTGTATGGGCCAAATCAAGTATCTACCACATTGGAATACTCCGAGATGACCTTTATGACACCATAAAAGGATTCCACACGTCATTCCTCTACAAAATTAATAGACGGATTAGGAAAAAGTGTACTCGCACAAGAGAATTTTCAGTTCACCACTTTTTGTCAAGAACAGATGAGATTCTTGCGAAACCAAGAGCGCCACGATGATCAAATGGTATGATCAGCCCCTTAATGTCTGATGCTTCCTTGGAGAAAAACTAAAATCAACTACTTGATCTATTGGAAGAGGGTCACGGCTTGGGGAGGTGTTTAAAGGGAAGATGATGCTTAATTAAAGATTAGGTTTTGGTTCTTTTATAAATACGAGTTTTAACTAATTAAACTTCTTAACCAACAATCATAATGCCATTAAGACTTTGTTAAGTGTTTAATTAAAAATAAATTCAATTAAAATAACCTCCTTTGTGCCGTGATTTAATGTGATAAATTAAAAGAGAATTTCTTTTAATTCATCTTGCATAATCCTTGTATTAATTTAGGACAAGTTTCCTAAATTTTCTCTTTTTTTTTATTTTCTTACATATATTAATTTGAGACATTATATTTTATGAATAATATTTTTCTTAAAAATCATGTAAGAAATAATAAATAAAATTTCTCATCCATATTGGGCCCAGTTTCCAAAATTGGCCTAAATGTCTGATCCAGCCCAATAGCCGAATTTTGACCTAAGGTGAAAATCCAAAAATACCCATTTTGGTTTTTTGTTATCCATGTGCGTTCTGTAGGAGTATTTGACAAAGTTAATGAATTTAATAATCCATATATCATAGGCGGTCTCTAGTAAGACAGTATGATCATCCTAAATTAAATAACTGACGAGCGGTGTGAACAACCTACACTATAATACAAATTTATCCCTTGACATCTAATATCATGATTAGTATAAGGCATGCCCCAAAAACTCTTATTTAGCACTAAATCACTTTGTTGATCTATATGAAAATTTGATAAGTTTGAATAAATGAACTAATCATTTCATTCAGGTGCAGCCTCACACTTTTCCCAATCTTGTATATCAAGAGGCCAGTGATATGTGCTCTCATTTTCATCAAAGGGTCAATCTCTTCACTTCACTCACGCTCTTACTTGTAATTCTTTTCATACCCAATCATAGCCATAATTGTCTACCATTTACGGTAACGTTAGGCCTATGTCAAAGTATACTAAAAGTCACAATAAAAGACATAGTGATTTTCAGTCCGAGGACAGATATTTGACATTGCAAATAGTGATCACTTTCCAAATACAATGTCCCACATTGTATCTATGCAATTTGTTAGATATCCAAAATATCTGTGACCCATAGAACATGGCCACTTACCAAGTACATGCTAGTCTTAATTCATATCCATTAGGATAGAAACAAGCGACTAGGGATATTTAGAATATTAATCTCATAACTTTCAGGTTTTACTATCAAAATCCTCAACCTTGATACCTCAAGAACTTAATTAACATTCTTAAAAATTTTATCAAACACATACCATAAGTCAATACATGAAGTGATAAAATAATGCATCATAATTCTATTAATGAATAATAAAGTTACAAATAATGTATTGGGCCTAGGGCTTACACTAACATCTTCATCATCCTTAACCTTAAGAAGTTCTTCTGCCCTGATCGCTGCGTCCTTCAACACTATATAATCTCTAATTTCTAACTGAGGAATCTACTTATTTATTTTCTATTTAAACCATTTTTAAACCTTCTACATTTATCCTTATGAGTAGGTATGAGATTAGTAGCCAAATAAGATAGCTGGGTAAACTATAACTCATACTTGGCTACTGTCATCTTTCCCTGCTTCAGATTTAAGAACTCATTTTGTTTTCCATCAGTGTATACTTATGGTAAGTACTTCTTTCTAAACTCTCATAAGAAATCTTCCCACACTATCACTCGTGGAAACTCCAAGGAATGGGGAACTATCTTCCACTAGTTTTATGCATCACCCTGTAATAATGATACAGAAAACTCTAACTTGCCTACAACTATATAGCCTGCATCATCTCAAAAACTTGAATAATCTGATCTAACCACTCCTCTGCCAATCATGGATGTATAGTACCCCAGAACTCTACAGCTCCCAACTTATTCAATTCGTTAAAATTTTTGGATCTAATCTGGTAATTAGTTAAAGGTGGATCCCTATAAATAAGATAGTAAGGTGGTGGTGGATAAAGGTAAGTTGGACCTCAATACGGATGATCCTGCATAAGACATCTGAACAATATCTCTAGGGTCTATTGCTCCTTCTCTCTCCATAGGTTGTCTTGTGACATATCTATAAAACAAAATTAAAATGATTTAGCACACATTTCACACAATGCACATACAAATGCATGCTACAAATTATAAACCACATATCAATTTACTATCTTAGGATCATATCCCTGCTCCGATAACAAATTAAAACATCTTATACTTACTACGATATAATCAAAACCTTTCGACCATATAATCAAAAACTTTCTATTTCGATTGTAATCAAAAACTTTCTATTGCTCCTTCTCTCTCCATAGGTTGTCTTGTGACATCCCAGCTCCGATAACTATTCTGTTAACAATTTCGACCATATAATCAAAAACTTTCTATTTCGATTGTAATTTTAGTCAATCATAAAAAATACTTTATTTTACTCATTCAATCATTTCAATATTTTTGAAAAATCATTACAGCTCAATAGATTATACATCTAGAATACAGATCGTTTTAGCCAATAAACCCATGGGCTCGGCCTTGTCTTGATCTAATACGCCCTCTATTCCATACTACACCTAGTCTTCATCATTGAAGTACAGCTTGCATATAACAATTGTAATTTTAAGATATCCATATAAACAACCATATATCAATCCTTCAAACGAAACACAATCAACAATATAATCTCTCACACAAACATATCATCATCTTATTAGTATCAACATGCACTTTAACCTGTACTATCAATAGAAAATATCAAACAACACTCGTTATATATATATATATATATATATATATATATATATAACTCAACGTCAACCAAACAATAATAACCATCTTAAGCTAATCAATATTAGTTATAAGAAAAAAACATGTACAACATGTGCGCAACATGCAAATTTCAAGCATGTGTACTCTTACTTGGTATCCGGCGAAGAGAGAGAAAATGCAGGGGTAGCTGTCGATCCTCTTGTAATGCATGAAAGTCTAAGTCAACTCACTACTGGATCTTAAAACAAAAATTGCAGTTGATGAGTTGCGGGCTCAGTGAGTAGCCAATAAATAATCAGTAATATATTAATCAATAAAACAAATCCATTTTTATATTATCATATCAAGTAAGCGATCACAATAACATGTACCATTTATAATTGATTGGATTGCCTGTAATCATTTTAATCATATATGATAACTCTGTACATCTCGTCGTGCAACGTAAAACGATATGCAATATGCTCGGTATAATCTTCCTCTCCAATAATATGCTTTCTCTTTAGTAATAATCTTCCTCTATGATAATATACTTCCTTTACATAATATACTTCATCTACAATATGATCGATCATATATATCACGAAATCATCACCTCACCAATACCATATCTACACCATATCATCACCAACACAATTAATGCAACAATCGTACATTGATATCATACAATCGTATAACTGAGATATAAATGTAACGTATATATTCGTATTTTCATTTCATATGCACCTGTTGGCATTTTGATTACATAAATGCATTCGTTTCCATTTTAACACATTTCATATCAAGCAATCATATAATATCAATATTTAAATTGCGTATTAACCTATATTTTAAGTGAGTTAGACCACTCACTTACAAATGGAAATACTCTGAATGACGCTTACCTGTGTCTTATTCGGCTGGCCTACTCGGTCGTTCTATGTAAACATATACGAAACTTTCTTTATAATTCAATATAATCACATATTCATACGTTTAAACTAAATTAATTATCAATTATATATATAAATTTCGTAATTAACTTTGAGAAATTTCTAGAACCACTTACCAATCTGTATCCTACTCGATATTACTATCAATTTTGTATTTCTGGCTCAATTCTAGCCGTTCCTCCCCATTGATTTCCTTTTCTTTTTTCTTCTTGATTTTTCCTTTGCTCTCCTCTCAAAATTTCCTCTATTTAAATCCCTAAACTCTGCTTTCCTTTCCCTTTTGTTTTCCCTTTATTTCAAGCTTTTAGCAGCTCCTGCCTCAATTCCCGATTCATCTCAATTCTGTGCCATAATAAAGAGAGTACACATGGTTATTATTAATTACACACTGTGGCACTCACCACGCATTTTTTATGACTACCACGTTTAGTAGACTATGTGTTATTGTGGCTACCACGTGTAGTCCACCACTTGTACTCTTCCAGGCCCTATACTTTGTGTTTTTTTAACACCTTTTCCTTTAACTTTTCCTTACAGTTAACCACCATTAACTATCATTTACACTCTTATTTCTCTTAATTTATAGATTAAATTATTAATTTGAAATTATTCATTTTAGTCATTTAATTAATTATACGACTCAAAGACAAGGATGTTACACCACATGACCCGACCCCCTCTCAACTTGACACGATTGGGCCTCAATGAGATTTGACTCAAACTCGATCATGTCTCGATGTGATTCGATCATGACTCGACTTCGTGTGACCGAGTCTTGCCTTGATGCGAGTGTCACCTTATTGTGTCTTAGTGTGATTTGAGTTTGACTCGACCACTTCTCGGCACGATCCGAGGGTGACTCAACTGCATCTCGACGAGATCCTAGCGTGACTCGACTGCTTATAGTCATAATTTGAGCACCAATTGACTACGTCTCGAGGGGATACGAGTGGGACTGGTCTGCATCTTGGCATGACTTGACACCATCTCGGTGTGACTCGACTACATCTCGATCGTGTCTCAGTTTGACTCAGTCTCGTCTCATCTGCATCTCAGCATGATTGGACTGCGTCTCGGCGCGACCCTATCGCAGTGTGACCCCATAGCATCTCAACGTGATCTGAGCATACTAGACCACGTCTTGACGTGAGTCGACCGCTTTTCGACAAGACTCAACTGTCTCTGTGGACTGGACAATGTCTCATCGTGACTCCATCTTGTCTCGGCATGACTCAATCTGGTCTCAGGCGTGACTCGGCCTATTCTCGGTAAGGGTCGACCATGTCTTGGTGTGATCCTAGCGTGACTCGATGTGATTCGAGTGTGACTCTACCGTGTTTGAACATGATCTGAGCATTACTTGACCCTGTCTCAGTGGGATCCGAACATGACTCAATTGCGTCCAAATGTGACTTGACCGCATTTCGACATGACTCCCTTAATCTACCACGTCACCACAGCGTCTTGGCATGGCTCGAGCCCGTATAAGAGTGACTCCATCTCTCAATGTGATTCGACCACATATCAGCGGGATCTGAGCGTGACTCGACCCCGTCTCGACGTGATTTGATTGTGTCTCTGTTTGATCTGAGCGTGTCTCGACGTGACTCTACTGTATCTAAATGTAAATCGACCCCGTGTCGACGTGCATTGATAGCGTCTCCCTGTGACTCGACCCCATCTCGGCATTAGTCAACCCCGTCTCACCATTATCTGATCATGACAGGACTATGTCTCACCTCGAAACATCTCGGCAAGACTCAACCTCGTCTCGGCGTCACTTGACTATGTCTTATCGTGACACGAAAATGTTTCGGTATGATTCGACCTCGTCTTGGCGTGACTCGACTATGTCTAAGTATAATGAGAGCGTGACTTGACCGCATCTCAACGTAACTCGACCTTATCACGGCTTGACTCGATCAGGTGTAAGTCTGATCCAAGAACGACTTGACCGCATCTCGATAGATCATAGGGTAACTTTACCTCGTCTTGATGCGATACGAACGTTAATTTACCGCTTCTGGGCACAGTCTGAGCTTGACTCGACCGCTTTTTAGTGTGATCTGAGCGTTACTCGACTACATCTCAGTGGGATACAAGTGTGATAGGGCTGCAATTCAGCATGATTTGACCTTGTCTCAACGTGACTTGACCGCGTCTTGAAGGGACTTGATCACTTCTCAACAGGACTCAACCTCGTCTCGACCGTATCTCGGCATGACTGGACTGCATCTCGGCGTGACTCGACCCTATCTTAGTGTGATTCAACCTTGTCTCATTGTTACTCGACCCTGTCTCAGCGTGATTTGACTGTCTCGGCGTGATCCGAGAGTGTCTCGACGGGACTCTACTGCATCTCAGTGTAACTCGACCACATGTCAACGTGACTCGATAGGGTCTCCTTGTGACTGGACCTCATCTCAGGGCGACTCAACCTCATCTCGCCGTGATCCGAGCGTGACTTGACTACGTCTTAGCGTGACGCATCTCGGCAAGACTCAACCCCATCAAGGCGTGCTTCACTCCGTCTCAACGTGACTCGACTCCGTCTCAACGTGACTTGACCATGTCTTAGCATGATTAGAGTGTGACTTGACCGCATCTCAGCGTGACTCGACTTCATCACGACATGACTCGATCAGGTCTAAGTTTGATACGGGCATAACTCGACCGCATCTCAGCGGGATCCAAAGATGACTTTACACCGGTACAATGCGATACAATTGTGAATCGACCGCTTCTCAGGCTTATCTGAGTTTGACTCCATCCCATCTTAGCATGATCGAAGTGTGACTTGACGTGATCTAGGCGTGACTCTACCACGTCTTGGTGTGATTCGAGAGTGACTCGACTGCATCTCGGTAGGATCTGATCGTGTCTCAACCGCATTTTAAGGTGACTATACTGCATTTTGATGTGAGTCGACCTCATCTCGGCGTGACTCGACCACATCTCGAGGTGACTCGACCGTGTCTCGGGGTGACTCCATGACGTCTCGACTGCATCTCTATGTGACTCAACCCCGTCTTACCTTGACTCGACAGCATCTTGATAATATTTGAGCGTGACACATCCACATCTCGATATGACTATACCTTAGTGTGAATCAACTTTGTCATGGCATGACTCGACCGTGTCTCGGCATGAATCGACCGCATCCCACTGTGATCTGACCGTGACTCGCATGATCCGAGCATGACTCGACATGATCACAGTATGACTCGACCACCTTTTGGGGTGATTCGACCCATCTCTATGTGGCTCGACTGTGTGTCTAGATGACTCGACCTCTTTTCAACCCCGTCTCGATGTGACTCGACCCGTCTTAATTTTACTAGATCAAGTTTTGGCATGACTTGACCGTCTCCTTGTGACTCAAACCAGTCTTGGCGTGATCCGAGCTTGAATAGAGCTCATCAAACCGTGACTCGACCTCATCTTAATGTTATTGGACCCCTTTTCTAAGTGAATCGATCGCGTCTCAACGTGTTCACAGCGAGACTTGGTTGCATTTTATCGTGACTTGATCCTGTGTCGGTGTGACTCAACCCGGTTTCAGCGTGACTCAATCGTCTCTCGACGTGATCCGAGCTTGACTCGACCGCATCTCGACAAGATCTGAGTGTGATCCCACAACAGCGCCTCTACGAGATCCAAGATTGATTCACCTAAGTTAAACGTGACTCATCGTATCTTGACATGACTCGACTGCATTTCAGTATGACTTCACCGTATCTCGATGTAACTCGACCCTGACTTGGACGTGACTAGCGTGACTCGACTCTGCCATGAAGAAATTTGAGTCTGACTCGATTTCATCTCAATGTGACTCGACCCTTTTTTATCTTGACTCAATGCCATCTAGGCATAACTCGATCGTTTATCGATAGGATATGAGCGTGACTCGAGCGTGTGTCTTACTTAGTCCCGTCTCGATGTGAACCGAACCCGTCTTGATGTGATCTGAGAGTTACCCGACAATGTTTTGGCTAGATCTAAGCTTGACTCAACCGTAAATCGGCGTGATCCGAGCTAGATTCTACTGCATCTTGCGGGGATTGGAACATGGCTCATCTATGTCTCGGCCAGACTGGACCGCATCTTATTGGGATCTGACCGTAACTCGACCACGTCTCGATGTGACTAAATCGTGTCTCGAAATGCCTCGACCCATTTCTGTGAACCTCATTTTTGCAAAGTTCATTTTTCATTAAATTTCAAATTTTGCACCCATTTTTTTCTTTTTAAAATAGCAACACATTTCAAATTAAGGAGATAAATATATATGTATATAATAAAAAGTGGCATACATGCATTTCCTTTAAACCGACCAAATACAAATAAAGTGTAACTTATACGGAAGCCATGGTTTCCGATTTAAAACAATGCAAGTGCCAATGAGCCTATACTATCATGTGTATTGCTATACAAAATGCAAAAGTATAAGTGTCCCCACAAATTCGCTTGGAGCCGACCTGCTACAAGTATCACACGTACGTGCTCCTCCCAAAAGGAATGTCCTTCACCACACTATTGTCGCTCTGCACACATATACACAGTAAAATAGAAGGTGAGTATAAAGAATACTTAGTAAGCAATCCTTATAGTTATTATGATGAGTGCGCAGGGGAATCTTCGGCCTCCACCACCTAACCTCCACACAAATATATTTCACTAAACCTAGACATCGATAAACAAACCATACTAGATCAAAACATTCACCACAATCATTTTTCAGCAACCCGAACAGGGGGAACGGCCAAGGTGAACGGCCAGAGTGGCCATTTCTCCTGGCCGTTCGGACCCCCTGTCCATAATTATAAGGAGAACGGCCATGGGAAACGCCCGGCCTGGTCGTTCCCTTGGCTGTTCATACCTGCAGGGACAGAATAGATTGCATTTCCAGAATTAAATCCTTCCAAACATTTAAACACACATTAGGTCATCCTTTTCCAAGCACATACACACTTTATCTCATCACAACCATGCCATTTTCCATCGATTCACAACCATACAAACTTGCAAGCAACTGATTTATAAGTCATTCACACAAGTTTAATCCATATCACATTCATCCATTCTAAAACATATACTCAAAATCTCATACGTTCATTCACTCATGCATTCATATTCAATCAACATAACATCCCCATTTAATTCACAACTAAATGAATGAATGCAAATCGTGTATATGGTTATGCACACACACGCACAATACACTGCTCCAGAGCCTTAAACTTAGCAAAGGAAAGACTCCACTCGATCCCCGCTACTTTGGGCATAACCCCTCAAATCAAGAGAGACTCCACTATCTTTGCGCATAATGGACCAAACCCCTTGTTTTCATATGAAGAGAGACTCCACTCATCTTCGCGCATAATTGGGCCAAACCTCTTGTTTTCATAAATCACATGCAATAATGCTCACACTTTACCTGTAACGCCCCGAGAATTTGTCCATTTCAAATTGGGAATAATGATTATGAATGTGAATGAAATATGTGTATGTGTGTTGTTTGATTCCCTGCATGGGCAGAGGAAGTTGTGTGAGTTACGGTCGAAATCCAAGTAATGAATGTTCGTTTTCTTGGATGCAAAGGTAAGGAATGAGATGATATATGTTTGGCTGTTAAATATGGCTTAGTTCATGACTGAAATATGATGGAAAATAGATGCATTTGGTAGAGTTTTGATGGGTTTTTATTGTTGTTTATGTTTCCATAAGCCTTTAACCATAAAACACAATATTTGGTGAGATTTAAAGAATTAGGGTTTTAGGTAAGTTTTGGGATTTCGGGAAAAATTCGTGAGGGAGGTTGAAATAAGATACATTATATGTTAAATGGTCGTAAAAGTGATCTAATGTGTGTAGGTGTTGGCATTCGAAACCCGAATTGAGGATTGGGCTACGAATTGGGCATTGGATTCCGAGGTAAGTGCTTTTGGCCACTTGTCGTGTTTTGTTTGTTAATGGTTGATTCTTGTATGTATGATGCTTCTTGATGTAAAATGAAAATGAATTGGGGCTTTATAAAGATATAAGTGCATGTTATAGATGTGAATGCTTACTAATGAGCGTGGTTTTACTTGTACGGTTGATTGAAGTTATTAATGCTATGTGCTATGTGTTTATGATGGGTGTGATGAATGGTGGTGTATGATTCATGACTATATTGCTGAGAGATGGTTATGTCGTGTTGAGTTTTCTTGTGGAAACATTATGGCAAGATGGTAAATGGAACTTGGTAGGTCGAACTTACATTGTGAAATGTGATAATGGCATAACATTGAGACATATGCATAAGCATTTTATGTATGTTCATGCTGGGGCCTTGTGGCCAATTATGCGCGAATGGAGTGGACTCTCCTTATATGAAAAAGGGGGGCTCGTGGCTAAATACGCGCAATGAGAGTGAACTCTCTCTTATATGATATGGGGCCTTGTGGCTAAAGCGCAAATTAAAATAGGGGCCTCGTGGCCCATATGAACAAAAGTGCATGGACTTCCTGTTTCATTCCAGGAATTTTTAGTTGTAAATTATGATAAATAAGTGTTTAAACATCAATATATAAAGGTTGATCAAAGGTTGATATGTGGTTGACACGAAACGATCGAAGAAAATCGAAGAAATGCTGAAATGAGAAGTACGCGCAGTGGAAAGGGAAGTACGTGTGGTCGTTGCCACCACACGTAGTTCCCAATCCACCACCTGTGGATTGCTATTTTCTAGAAAAAATATAAGAATCGCTCGATTCTTTCGACATCTAAAAACATTCATACCTAAACTTCAGTAAAAACCTCATGGGAGTTGATAAAATGCAGAGGAGTGGTTCTTGGGTGAAATAAAGTGATTTGAGGTTGAATTTCTTGCCTAGGTTAATAAGGTAAGATGGTAACAAAAGTTTGAATGGTTTATTTAAGGTTGATGTTTGGTTGATTGCTGAATTATATGGTTGTTTAATGATGAGTTCTTTGCTCAAAATGATGAAAAGGGAATCATAGATACGATTCAAATGAAACAGGTAAGCAAAACAAAAAAGGCATACAAAAAAGGTACGTGAATGTCCTTATGATTTTTGTTTGATATGTGATATGGAAAGGTGATGGAAAGGTGATAAATAATCTATCATTCGAAAACGAGAGTAGGGCGACATAAGTTAGGTCCACATGAAAAAGAGGTGGAAAAATGTTTTCAAAACTAATATGGAGACGAAAGTTAGGACTTATTACGAACGAGAATGTTCAATTCAAACTTACACGAATGAAAATCAATATGAATTAAAAAAGAATTGTTCAACAAAAATGAAATGAATGAAAATGAAAATGCAAAGGAAAAATGACAAGGATGAAGAATACAGACGTATGAAATGGGATCTATTGATATGTTATATTTGTATTCTATGAAATGAAACTGATTTGAAAGAATAGTTCGTATATGCGACTATTTACGTGATATTATAAAATAAATTAAAGATTACTCACTGATCCCGCAACTCACGTAATTACGATGTTTGTTTCAGGTACAGGTATTAGCAGAGATAGACTTTTGTGCTAGCAGTGTCAGAGTTTTTCTTTTCTACAGGTTGGACAGCTGCTACCCGATCTACTTCTCTCTCTTCTGCTGATGCCAATAGGATCTTTTGCATACATGTTGCATATGATGAGATGTTAATATGATGTTATATAGTTTGTATATTACGCGTTGAGATCATAGAGGATGAGTATGATGTTATTTACAGTTTGTTGATATAGTTATATGTGTGTGAGGTTGTAAGATTGAGATCTAGATATAATAGTTGAGGTGTATGTTGAAAAATATATGATTGCGTGTTTGAGAAATATTTGTATTGCTGATATTGATTTACAGAAATGCAATAGGGATTTATGGGATATCCAGAACATAGCTGTTATACACCAGTTCTACGTAAAGTGTAGACTTGCATAATAAAGAATAAAGGGTGTATTAGCGTAACACTAAGCTTAATCCATGGATGTGTTAACTAATACGATCGGTGTGCTGGTATTATAACGGAATAACGATAAATGTGATATCCAATATATTGGTATGAAGTTACTCAAAGTACGAAAAAGTTGACTGATAACTACCGATACTAACTTATATGCAAACGTTGAGAAAAATTTTAAAAATATATGTGATTAATATGGTAATTGGAATAAGATGTTTTAATTTGGAATAAGATGTTATTTGACATGTTTGAAGTGTGTGTTGTTTTTTATGTGTGCTGATCATGTTTACATTTCATTGATAGACATGGCATCCAGGTCTGGACCACCTATAGAGAGAGAGGGAGCAGCGGATCCACACGAGACAGTATAGATGTCTCATTCTAGATGTTATTTGACATGTTTGAAGTGTGTGTTGTTTTTAGCTTAATCCATGGATGTCACATTTCATTGATACTTATAACGCAGATTATCCTCAGTATGGTCCATATCCACCACCACCTCCAAAGTATTATCCTATCTATCCATAGTTGACTCCTATTTAGGTGATATCCAGAAACTTTAAGGAGTTGAAGAAGTTGGGAGCTGTTGAGTTTAGAGTTACTGCTGATCCACAGTTTGCCGAGGATTGGTTAAATGAGTTGATCCGTGTTTTTCAGATGATAGAGGCGAGTGTAGCAGACAGGTTGGAGTTTGTTGTTTCATTATTACATGGGACGCCTATAGTTGGTGGAGGACAGTCCCACATGTTTTAGAGTTTCCGAGGATACTTACTTGGGAGGATTTTGTGCAGGTATTCAAGAGGAAATATTCACAAGATGTTTATAAAGATGCGAAGAGGAGAGAGTTTTTAGCGTTAAAGCCGAGGAAGATGACAGTAGCTGAGTATGAGCTACACAATTTACCCAGCTTTCATATTTTGCAGTGAGTTTGATTCAGGATGAAAAGGAAAAGTGTAAACTGTTTGAAAATGGATTGAATACAGAGATTCGCAGACATATTCCTCATACAGAGAGTGTAGATTATATAGTATTGAGGGATGCTACTATTAGAGCTGATGCAGTATTGTGAGTAGAGGAGGATTTTGAGGAGAGAGATAAGAAAGATAAAAGAAAGAGAGTTGTACAACAGGGCGAGACTTGTAGGTCTACGAGAAGACCTGAGTTCACTCAGACTCGATCTGGATACCGAGTATTTACCACGAGTAGATCACGACCTTCTTATTCACAGGCATAATCCTATCGTGGTAGAGGTATCAGTCGAGTATGATAGAGTAGGTCAGAGTTAGTGACAGGACCAGTCAGAGTTGTATGTCCCCAGTGTCAGAGGTTTCATACAGAGGAGTGCAGGAGGATGATTGGTGGCTATTATATTTGTGGATGAATAGGACATTTTATGAGAGATTGTCCAGATCGTGTGATTGGATAGGATCGTGTCATAGACTTGTAGGTCTATCAGAGTTGCACCTCTAGTACAGTCTGTTGCACAAAGCAGTGAGGTTGTAGCTATAGCCAGTGGTAGTAAAGGTAGGGCCAGAGGTACATCAGGATCATTTGGGAGCAGAGGTAGAGCAGCCTAGAGTGCTCAGGGACAGGCTAGGGTGTTTGCTATTTCTCGACAGAATGCTACTGATGCTCCTGAGGTTATCACTGGTAAGTTGCTTTTATTTGATGTTCTTGCTTTCATTTTAATAGATCTAGGTTCTACTCATTCATTTGTAACTCCCCGAATAATACACGAAATAAAAGTCAAACTAGAACCATCGACCCAAAGATTAGGAGTCCATTTTCCTTTAGGGGAAATGATGTGAGTTAATGTTGTATATAAAGATTGTAAATTAAAGATCCAAAACACAAAATTGACAGTCAATCTTATCCTATTTGACTTAAAAAATTTTGACCTTATCCTAGGTATGGATTTGTTAGCTCGTGATCGAGCTAAAGTTGATTTTTTGACTAAAGAAGTAATAATTGAATCTGGAAATAAGAAAGTAATATTTTGCGAGGAAAGAAAGATAGTTCTTAGTTTTTTGATATCAACATTACAAGCTTTTAAATTGATCCGAGTGGATGTGACGCTTATTTAGCACATGTAGTTGATAGTACAAAAACAACAAAAAATGTTAATGGAATATCAATAGTAGACCAATTTTCCGATGTTTTTTCGAAGACTGTTATTTGAACCCGGTATGGTCATTACGAGTTTGAAGTTATGCCATTTGGTTTAACTAATGCTCCAACCACATTTATGGCACTGATGAACAATATATTCCAACCTTACCTCAATCAGTTTGTGATTGTATTCATTGATGACATACTTATTTATTCGAGGAATGCCAATGAATGCAAAGACCATTTGCGGAGTTTTGCAAACTTTACGAGAAAAACAGTTATATGCGAAACTAAGCAAATGTGACTTTTGGTTGGATCACGTTGTTTTCTTGGGACACGTGATATCAGGGCAAGGAATATCGTTAGATTCAAAGATGATAGAACCAGTATTGAATTAGGAACCACCTAGCACTGTTACAGAAGTACGTAGTTTCCTGGGTATGGGAGGATACTACTGTAGATTTGTAGAGGGGTTCTCAATTATAGATGCTCTACTGACACGACTGCGGAGGAAGAATGTAGCTATTAAGTGGAATGATCAATGTCAGCAAAGTTTTGATGAGTTAAAGTACAGATTGACCACTGCTCCAGTCCTTACGATTCCTTCAGGCATCGGTGGATTTGTTATATATAGTGATGGTTCTTATCAAGGACTTGGATGCCTGTTGATGCAAAACGGGAAGGTGATAGCTTATGCCTCGAGTCAACTTAGACCACACGAGTTGAACTATGTAGTACACGATTTAGAGCTTGCTGTGGTAGTGTTTGCTTTAAAGATCTGGGACATTATCTTTATGGGGAGACAGTTTAGATTTTTATTGACCATAAAAGTCTGAAATATTTGATGACCTAGAAAGAATTAAATATGCGACAAAGATGATGGTTAGAGTTCTTGAAAGACTATGATTGTACAATCGAATACCATCCCAGAAAAAAAAATGTGGTTGCTGATGCACTTAGTAGAAAATCAAGTGTTGCTATTTCTAGCTTGCAATTGACACGCATGACTGATTTGATAGCTTTACCAAGCTTAAATGTGAATTTAGAGTTGATAGAATCAGGAGTGTTAGTTGCACAGTTGATGGTTAGACCTATGTTATTAAGAAAGGTACAAGCAACACAAAAGTATGATGAAGAGTGTGTCAGAATAATTGAGCAGATTGATTAGAGGCTGGAGACTCTGTTCTAGTTGGTTGATGAGACGTTGATGTTAGGGACCAGGATATGTGTACTAGGGATTGAGGGTATCAAACAGGAGATATTGGTGAAGCACATAATGCACCTTATGATATGCATCCAAGAATGACTAAAATGTACAATACCCTGAAAAAACATCATTGGTGGCCAAACAAGAAGAAAGATGTGGCTAATTTTGTATGTAGATGTCTAGTATGTCAGCAACTGAAAGCTAAACATCAAGTGCCAGTAGGAAAACTTCAGCCTTTATCTATACCATTCTGGAAGTGGGAGAGAATAACGATGGATTTTTTTAATAGCTTTACCTCGAACACAATTGGGAAAAGATGCGGCTTGGGTGATAGTTGATAGATTGACTAAGTCTGCACACTTTTTGCCTATCAAAGTCAACTTCTCTTTAGAATAGCTAGCTGAACTGTATATGCGAGAGATTGTTCGACTACATGGTATTCCAGTGTCTATAGTATTAGATAGAGATCCGAGATTTACTTCCAGATTTTGGCAGGCGTTAAAGAGTGCATTAGGCACGAGGTTACATTTTTGCACAACTTTTCATCCTCAGACTGACAGATATAATTAGAAGACGATACAGACTCTTGAGGGGATGTTCAGATCGTGTGTTTTGAAGTTTCATAGTTCTTGGGATAGGTACATTCCTTTGATGGAGTTTGCATATAATAATCAATATCATAGTAGCATTTTAATGGCATCGTATGAAGCTTTATATGGACATAAATGTAAAAGTCCAGTATTCTGGGATAGAGAAGGGGGTAGAAACAGTAGAAGGACCCAAAATCGTACAAGAAATGATAGAAAAATTAGAGTTGATCAAAAGTAAGCTAAAGGCAACACAGGATAAATAAAAGAGCTACTAGGATCAATATAGAAGAGAAATGGAATACACAATTGGGGATAAAGTGTTTTTGAAAATTTCACCCTAAAAAGGGTTATTGCGATTCGAAAATAAGGGAAAATTTAGTCCCAGATATGTTGGACAATATGAAATTGTAGAGCGGATTGGTCTGTTAGCCTATAGACTTGCCTTACCTACAGAGTTAGCACAGATACACAATGTTTTTCATGTGAGTGTGCTACGAAGGTATAGATCAGATCCTACCCACGTTATACTCGAATTGGAACTGCAGATATCAAAAAATTTAACCTATAAAGAAGAACTGGTACAGATTGTGGATCATAGAACAAAACAGCTAAGAACTAAACAGATTCCGATGGTTAAAGTTCTCTGAAAACATCACAATCTGGACGAACCAACATGGGAAACAGAGAATAGAATGCGAAAAGACTATCCACATCTTTTTACAGGTAATGTTATTCTAATACGTTTATGCATTCATATAGATAAAAACATCCATATAGAAGTATATAAGATAGAGAATAGAAATAGAACATAGAAGTGAATTTCGAGGACGAAATTCTTTAAGGAGGGGTGATTTGTAACATCCTCGTCCGGAATCACTTAATTAATGTTTTAAATAATATGTTTAATAAAATTGAAGAGTTTTACAATAAAAATGACGAAAATAAATGATTAGAACAAAGATATGAAAGGGTGATAGGAAAAAGGGTTAGGGTTCCGGCTAGGATTTATAAAATTGAGAAGCAAAGTAAATGAAATTGACAGGGCATGCATTAAATTGATGGTTATAATGAAAAATATAGGTATATTGTTGATTGTATGTTATTAAATGATTGATATACGTAATAGGAAGACAGCAGAGCCGAGTCGGACGGGACATGAGTTCACACCAGTCCGAGTATTTCGGCTGACAGGTGAGTATATCTCAAATGAATGGTTATATATTTATCTGTGAATGAATTACGAATAATTTTGCGTATATGGTTTGATTACTTATGAATGACGATAAGTGAATACAATTATGCTATCCACGTACCTATTCGAAAATGCAAATGAAACGAAAAGGAAAGTGAAACGAAATGATGATATATGTGCATACTTAAATCATTACGATATGTGATATATGAAATGAAAAGGGAATCGAAGATACGATTCAAATGAAATAGGTACACAAAATGAAAAAGGCATACAAAAAAGGTACGTGAACGTGCTTATGATTTTTATATGATATGTGATATGATATGTGATCTGGAAAATGATGGAAAGGTGATAAATGATCGATCATTCGGAGACGGGAGTAGGGCGACAGACGTTAGATCCATATGAAAAGGAGGTGGAAAAATGTTTTCAAAACTAATAGGGAGATGAAAGTTAGAATTTATTATAAACGAGAATGTTCAATTCAAACGTATACGAATCGAAATCAATATGAGTTAAAAATAATTGTTCAACAGAAAATGAAATGAATGAAAAAGAAAATGCAAAGGAAAAATAAAAAGGATAAAGAATACGTAAGTATGAAATGGGATCTATTGATATGCTATATTTGTATTCTATTGAATGAAACTGATTTGGAAAAATAGTTTGTATATGTGACTGTTTATTTGTATTCTATTGTTTCAGGTACAGGTATTAGCAGGGATAGACTTTTGTACAAGCAGTGTCAGAGTTTTCCTTTTCTTCAGGTTGGACAGCTGCTACCCGATCTACTTCTCTCTCTTCTGTTGATGCCATTAGAATCTTTTGCATATATTTTTCTTATGACGAGATGTTGATATGATGTTGTTATATAGTTTGTATATTACGAATTGAGATTGATAGAGGATGAGTATGATGTTATTTACAGTTTTTTGATATATATATATATATATATATATATATATATATATGTATATCTGAGGTTGTAAGATTGAGATCTAAATATAATAGTTGAGGTGTATGTTGAAAAATATATGATTGCATTTTTGAGAATTATTGGTATTGCTGATATTGATTTACAGAAATGCAATAGGGATTTATGGGATATCCAGAATACAGCCGTTATATAGCAGTTCTATGTAAATTATGGACTTGCATAATAAAGAATAAAGGGGGTATTAGTGTAACACAAATCCATGGATGTGTTAACTAATACGATCGATATTCTGGTATTATAACGGAATTACGATAAATGAGATATCCAATATATTGGTATGAAGTTACTCAAAGTACGAAAAAGTTGAATGATAAGTATCGATACTAACTTATATGCAAACGTTCAGAAAAAAGTTTAAAAATATAGTTGATTAGTATGGTAATTAGAATAGGATATTTTATTGTGTAAACATGGGATATATATATATATATATATGTATATATATATATATATGAATGCAAATTGTTATGGGAAGTTGTCCATTTCGGTAAGTATTGCTTATTGAGTTTCACAACTCATTGCTTTCCATGTCTGCCATATTGGCAAGGACTTGAGCAATTACAACGGAGGTGTGTAGACATTTTGCTCTTGCCGACTCATACGTAAAGAACCGAAAAAACCTGGTTGGGTCGTGCACTATAGTTTGTTTTGCTCATATGTCATACCATTGTTGTATTGAACATTGATAGTGCATTCATTCACTTTGTCAGGTTATATTTGAAATAGGGCACTTGCAATTTTGTAAACCTAGAAATTTTAAAATAGTGCATACATTCCTGTATAACCCTAGAAATTTTGTAAACCTTATACATTTTGGGATATTCCCACTTGCAAACCTTGCATAGTTTTATTGAAAGCAATGAAATATATCTTTTAAAATTGAAAGTGTGGAAAGGGATTCTTATTTTTTAACCATTGCATTTAAAAACTTGCATTGTCAAAAATTTATGATTTCCAAATCCGAGTACCGCATGTGAGAGATAATAGTATATTAAACTAAGTGGTAGTCGAATTTGGGGGTCACACTAAGTCACGCTGACAAGATGTTGAGCCCGTCTAAACGAGGTTAAGTCACACAAAGATATTTAGCTAACACAGAGACGCGGTCGAGTCACAGCCGGATCCCACCGAGAGGAAGTCAATTCATGCTTGGCTCAGGCTGAGATATGGTCATGTCATGCTCAGATTAAGTTGAGTATTGTTCAGATCAAGTCGAGTCATTTCGAGACATGCTCGAGTCGTGCCAAAAACGGGTTACGTCACGTCGACATACGATCGAGTCACACCTAGTCATAGTTGAGTCACGTTGAGACACTGCCAAGTGCCATTTAGCTCACATTTGGATGCATTCAAGTCGCATTTTGAGTCATCATTAGATAACACGAAGACGCACTTGAGTGACGCTTAGATCACATCGAGACGAGGTGTAGTCACACTAAAACACGGTCGATCGCACCTTGATCACAGCGAGATGCAGTCAACTCACACTGAGACATTGTCAAATCATGCTCACATCACTCCGAGAGCTGGTCAAGTCATACCGAGACACTATCGTGCTACCTCTATACGGAATTGAGTGACGAAGAGATGCGGTCTGTCAAACTGTGATGGGGTTGACTCTCATTGAGATGCGGTCGAGTGACGCCGAGGCTGGGTTGATTCATGCTACGAAGCAGTCAAGTCGCGCTTCGATCACGCTAAGTCATTGTTGAATCACACTATGATAGGGTCGAGTCACGCCAAGATGGGTCGAGTGACGCCCAGATGATGTCGATTCATGTCTAGATGTGGTTGAGTCACGAGGATACGTGGTCGAGTCGTGCAGAGATGTGGTCGAGTCATTCTCATATTACATCAGGACGTGGTCAAATCACATCGAGATAGGGTCAAGTCATCCCAAGACAGGGTAAACACACACTAAGACACGGTCGAATCACGCTGAGACGTGGTCGAGTCATGCCTGGACGCTGTTGAGTTATGTCAGAATGCAATAGAGTCAAACTGGGACGCGATGGAGTCCCTTTGAGATACGGCCAAGTGATGTCGAGACGCGATCGAGTCACGCCAAAATTACGCCCAGAGGCGGTCGAGTCATGTTTGGATAATCCCAAATGCAATCGACTCACACTCAGATCATGACATAAAGAAGACGAGCCATGCTCTAATCTCGTTGAGACGAAGTCGAGTCAACCTCATATCCCATCGAGACTCGGACGAGCCAAACACAAATCATGCAGTGATGCGGTCAAGTCACTCTCGGATCCTGTCAAGGTGCGACCAAATCAAGATTAGATCTTGCCAAGACTAGTTTGAGTCTTGCTTTGATCATGACGAGATGGGGTCGATTCAAGCGCAGATCATGCTGATACGCGGTCGAGTCAATCTCAGACCACGAGGTGAAACTATCTTGTCACACTCTCATTACGCCGAGACTGAGAGGAGTCATGCCTAGACAGGGTGGAGTCACACCGAGACGAGGTTGAGTCATGCTAAGAAGTGGTGAAATCAAGTGAGACATGGTCGAGTAACTCTACAATCACACTCGTGGTCGTGTAACGCTCGGATCAAACCGACACATGGTAGAGTTACATCGACACAGCTCGAGTCAAAATGAGTCACCCTCGAATCCAACAAGACGTGATCGAGTCTCTTACCGAGATGCAGTCGAGTAATGCTCAAATTGCTCTGAAAGCGATCAAATCAAGTGCTAATCACGACGAGACAGGGCAACTCCAGCTCGGATCTGGCCTAGACTCGCTCGAGTTGCGCTCTATGCTGGAGTGACACCGAGATGGGGTCGAGTGACTCCAAGACGGGGTTGAGTAACACTGAGACGGGTTAGGTCATGCCGAGACGTGGTCATGTCAAATATGCTGTCGAGTCATGCTGAGAAGGAGTTGGGTTAAGCTGAGACGGGACTTGGTCACGCAGAGATGCGGTTGAGTCACACTCGGATCAAGCCAAGATGCGATCGAGTCACGCTGAGATGGGGTCGAGTCATGCCTAAGTAGGGGTCGAGTTTCGTGATGTCTGCACGAGTTCGATTCACCCTGACACGCGATCGAGTCATGCCTAGATAGGGACTGCATCGAGTCACGCTCAGATCATACCGATAAGCGGTCGAATCACTCTGGGATCATGTCAATATGGGGTCGAGCATGCTCAGATCATGTAGAGATGTGGTTGAGTAAAGCTCAGATTACGTAGAGATACGGTCAATCTTACTCAGATCCTACCGAGCTATCTAGTAATGCTTGGATTGCATGAAGACGTGTTTGAGTCATTCCGAAACGGAGTCGAGTCATGCTAAGAGGGGTCAAGTCATGCAGATACGCAGTCTAATCACTCCTTGACAGAGTCGAGTTATGCCCTAATAGGGTCGAGTAATGTCGAGAAGTAGTCGACATGCGGTCGAATATCGCCAAGACATGGTCTAGCCATGCTGAGACAGGTTGAGTCAAGCCAAGATGCAGTCGAATCACCCCGAGACGGGGATGATTCATGTGCGGATTACGACGAGACGTGGTATAGTCACGCTCAAATCATACTGATATCGAGAAATGCTTGGATCATGTATATATGCAACTGAGTCACGCCTGGATCACACCGAGATTCTGTCGAATCACCATCATATCACGCCTAGACGTAACCCAGTCACACTCAGATCATGCCGAAACGCGGTCCAGTAAGGTTTGAATCATGTCGTGATGGGGTCGAGCCACACTCAGATCACGCCGAGATGTTATAATGTCAAGTTGTGGTCAAGTCGAAACGTGATGGAGTCATGCTCGAATTGAGCAGTCGAGTCACTCTCAGATCACACCGAGATGCGGTCAAGTGAGTCGACGTCGAGGCATGTGGGGATGCAGTCAAGTCACATTGAGACGCAATCGAGTCACGTCGAGAAAGGATGGAATCATGCCGAGCTGTTGTAGAGTCACCCTTGGATTACATAGAGGAGTGTGTAGTCTAGTCACCCTCAGATCACACCGAGATGCAGCCCAGTCATGCTAAGATCATGCCAAAATGCGATCAGAAAGGCTCAGATCAGATCGAGATGGGGTCAACTCACACAAAGACGTGGTCAAGTCACATCGAGAAGGGATGGAATCACGGTAAGATGCTGTTGAGTCATGCTCACAACACACCATGACGCGGTTGACTCACGCTCGGATCACTTCGAGACAAAGTCGAGTCCCCCAGACGGGGTTGAGTCAACCCGAGACAGGGTTAAGTTCTGCCGAGATGGGGTTGAGTAACGTCTAGACGGGGTGTAGTTGAGTCTCGCAAAGACATGGTCCAATCATACTGAGACAGGGATAAGTCACATCCAGACGGGAATGAGTCATACGGTAGAGTCAAACTGACATGCGGTAGAGTCAAACTGAGATGTGATCGAGTCATGTTTGGATCATACCAGACGCAGTGGAGTCACGGTCAGATCACATCGACATGCAATCGATTCAAGCGTCGATCATGTTGAGACATGGTTGACTAACAATCGAATCACTTAGAGGTAGTCGAGTCACGCTCCAGTCATTCCAAGACGTAGTAGAGTCACGCTGAGACACGGTCGAGTCACGCCATGAGGGTCACCTAGATGGGGTTGAGTAACACAGAGACGCGGTAGGTACACAGTCAAATCAACCTGCGATAAGGTTAAGTGACACCGAGGCGGGTCTTGTTAAATCGAGACGCAGTCGACTATCACTGAGACAGTGTGAGTCACTCTGAAATTATGTCGAGACACAGTCGAATCATGCTTGGATCACATCAAAATAAGATCAGGTCACTAGGAGACTAGGTCGAGCCACTAAGAGACTCAATTGAGCTACTATGAGACCCGGTTGTGTCCTGCCATGACAGCGTCGAGTCATGCGGAGATGAGGTCAAGTAAAGATGAGACACAGTAGAGTCACGCTCCAATAATGTCGAGAAGCGATCATATCACAACGAGACATGGTCTAGTCACACAGAGACGCGATCAGTCACACTAACATAAGGTCAAGTCTCACTGAGAAATTCTTGAAACGCGCCGAGACGGGGTCTTGTCATGCGGAGACACGTTCGAGTTTTCTTGAGACAGAGTCGAGTCAGCAAGAGGCGGTCGAGTTGTGTTGAGACGGGGTGGAATCACACTCAGATCACGTTGAAATGTTGTCGAGGCAAACTGAAACGGGGGGAGTCAGACTCAGATCATGCCAAGATTTGGTTGAGTAACGCTCGGAACAGACTGAGATGTAGTCGAGACAAGCTCCCAATTGCGGTCGACTTACACTTGAATCATATCGAGAAGCAGTTGAGTGACACTTTAATCTTGTCAAGACGGATTTGAATCAACCCCCCATTCCAACGAGACCCGGTCAAGTCAAACTGAAATCATGTCGAGACGCGGTCGAGTTACGCTCGAATGCCGTCGAGATGCGATCGAGTCACGATCAAATCCTACAAACCAAGACTCATCACATCGAGACTGAGAGGAGTCAGGGAGAGACAAGGTCGAGTGATGCCGAGACGTGATCGAATCCCACATGATGTGGTCGAGTAACTCCCAAATTACGGCAAGACGCGGACAAATCACGAGGAGATAGGGGCAAGCCATGTCGACACCAGGTCAAGTCATACTGAGACGAGTTCGAGTCATGCTGCAACGGGGTCAAGACACACTAAAATGCAATAGAATCACGAATGGATCCCACCAAAGTGTGGTCAAATCAAGCTCGAAACCAATTGAGATGCGGTCGAGTCAAGCTTAGATCACGTCGAGATGTAGATGACTCACTCTTGGATCACGCATACATGTAGTCGAATGACACTGAGACTGGGTGAAGTCACGTTGAGAAGGGTTTGAGTCACACTAAGATGCGATTGATTCATGTTTGGATCACGCTAAGACGCAGTTGAGTCACGCTAAGACAGGGTCGAGTAACGCTGAAACAAGGTCAAGTCATGTGGTCGAGAATTGGTCGAGTCACCATGAATTGCAATCGAGTCACATTAAGACGGTGTCGACACAGTCGAGTCACGCTCTGATCACGCTGAGATACGGTTGAATGAAGCCGAAATTACACTGAGGCACAGTCGAGTCACGCTCAAATCACGCTGAGATACGGTCGAGTCACACTCAGATCATGCAAAGACCTAGTCGAGTCACGCTTACGCGGGATTCAATTACGTTGAGATGGGGTCGAGCTAATTCGAGACAACACCGAGTCATGCTGAGCCGACTAACGCCGACATGGGGTCAAGTCACGCTCTGATCAATCTAAAAGGCGGTCGAGTCAAGCAGAGATGGGTCGACTCACACCGAGACAGGGTATAGTGACGCTGAAACGCAGTCGAGTCACGCTGGCACATGGTCGAGTCACGCTGACACATGGTCGTGTCACACTGAGACAAAGTTGATTTATGTCGATACGCATTCGAGTCACACCCTGACGGTGTCGTCATATCGGGATGCGGTTGAGACACACAGGGAAATATCGAATCCAGTTCAAATCCTCTCAAGATATGATCGAATCAAGTTGAAACACGGTCGTATCATGTTGGGATTGGTTCAGGCTGAAACAAGGTCGAGTCATACAAAGATGTGGTCTGATCATGCCAAGAAGCGGTCAAGTCACGCCGAGATGTGGTCGACTCGCGCTCCAATCTTACCGAGACGCGGTCGAGTGTCACCGAGATGGGTTGGCTCATGCAGTGGTGGGTTCGAGTCACTCTGAGACGTGATCGAGTCACGCTCAGATCTCGTCAAGACACGATCGAGTCATGGCATGAAAGGGCGACTGAGTCACACTTGTATACTCCAAGGAAAAGTCAAGTCACGCTGAAACGGGGTCGAGTCATGCTGAGATGGGTCGGGTCATGTAGAGATGTGATCAAGTCACACTTAGAGAGGGTTGAGTCACATCAAGACCCGATCGATTCATGCGAAGGCACATCCACGTCATACTGAGACGTTGTTGGGTTATAATGAGACGGTGTCATGTCAGTCTAAGATGCGATCAAGTCATAAAGAGACACCATAGACTCATGCTAGGATCACACTGAGACGCGGTTGAGTGACTCCAAGATGTGTCCAGTCATGGCAAGACACGGTCATGTCACGCTCGGATCTCGTTGAGACACGGCCGACCTAAATTCGGATCATGCTGTGACGCTGTCGGGGTCAATCTGGGATCATGATGAGAAATGGTCAAGTAACGCTCAGATCATGCCCAGACGCAGTAGAGTCATGTTCGGATCATGCCAAGACACAGTTGAGTCCCTCCTAGATCAAATCGTGGTTGAGTCTAGCTTAGATCGGGCCAAGACCAAGTCAAGTCACGCTCGAATCACGATGAGAAAGGGTCGATTCAAATCGAGAAGGGGTCGAGGAACACTGAGATGTGGTCTAATAACTTAACGTAAAAAGCGATCAAGTCACACTCGGATCACAGCGAGACACGGTTGAGTCATGGATCACGTTCAAAAGAGGTAGAGTCACACTCGAATCACGTCTAGGCACGGTTGAGTGTCGTCGAGAAGCGGTCGAATCAAGTTGGGATAGGTTCAATGACACTTAGATGCGGTCAAATGATGCACTAATCAAGCCACGACACGATCAGTTATACTGAGATGGGGTCGAGTAATGCTGAGACTTGGTCAAGTCCCGCCCAGGCAGGGTCGAGTCACGCCTAGACAGGGTTGAGTCATTCCCAAATATGGTTGAGTCACCCCAAGATACGATTGAGTCACGCCAAGACAAGGTCGAGTCACTCCGAGACACAGCCTAGTCGTGGTTGGACTTAGTGGAGTCACACCAAGAGGGAGTTGAATCACACTGAAATGGCGTCCAGTAATGTCGACACACAGACTAGTCGAGCTCGGATCGCACCAAGACGCAATCGAGTTGAGCTGGTATCGCATTGAGACGCGTTAGAGTCACGCTCAGATCAAGCTTACAGGGAGTCGAGTCATGTTGAGACGCGTTGAGTCACGCCAAGACTGGGTTGAGTTAAGCGAAGACTAAGTTGAGCCATGCATCGAGACATACTTGGGTCAATCCTATTCACTTTTGAGTCACGTTGAGATAGGGTCGAATAACCCCAAAACATGGTCAAATAACACTCGAATCCTACCGAGATGTTGTTGAATCACGCTTGGATCACGTCGACATGCAGTCTAGTCACGCTCAGATCAAGTCGTGTCATCCCCAGATCAGAAGAGTGATGCTCAAATCACATTGTGTCATGCTTGGATCATACCGAGACGCTGTAAATTCACGCCTTGATTAGGTCGAGTGACATCGGATCATGGCAACTAGTGGTCGAGTCATCCTCGAATCACGCCGTTACGTTGTTGAGTCACGCTAAGTTGGGTCGAGTCATGTCGAGATGCAACTCAGTTACCCCTAGTCAAGGTCGATTTATACCGACATGCAGTCGAGTAAGTCAAAGGAACGGTCGAGTCATGTTGAGACACGGTCGAGTGACACCGAGAAAGAGTCGGGTCATGCCAAGAAAAGATGGATTTACATTGAGATTAAGACAAGACGAGGTTGAGTCACACTCAGATCATGTTAACACGGGTTTGACTGATGCCAAGACAAGGTTGATTCATGCCAAGATGTGGTTGAGACGCGATCGAGTCATGCTAATTCGCGGTCGAGACAAGACGCAGTTTAGTCATGCTCAGATCATGCCCAAACTTGGTTAAGTCGCACTGAGACCGGGTCTAGTCATGTAGAGAAGTGGCCCAGTCATGTCCAGGCGAGTCCAGTCACCCTGAGAAGTGGTCAAGTCAATCTGAAATGCAGTCGAGTTATGCTGTGAAGCGGTCAATTCATACAGAGACACGATCGAGTAAAGCTCAAAAGTGATGAAGTCACATTCGAATCACGTCAATACCCGGTCTAGTCATGTCGATATTGGGTATGTTTTATGATGATCGAGTCATGCTAATACGTGGTCGTGTGAATTATATGTTCTGTTGAGGTGTGTGTTGCTAAATTAGTTGATAATTGCCTAAGAATTATTCTTGTATTCAACTTGTTTTTACAGGAATGGAGCTTGTATTATGGGTATAACCAAGTTATAGCTGTTATATAGCAGTTCTACGTAAATTATGGACTAGCATATTAAAGAATATAAGGGCGTATTAGTTTAACAGAAAGCTTAATCCGTGGATGTGTTAACTATTACGATCAATATTCTAAGTGTATAGTGGAGTAACTATAACTGAATATACACGTTACTGTATGAATGAATAATCATGGATAATGATATTAAAGAACATGATTACAATTTCAAAAGGTTTTAAAGATTATGAACTTTATTAAAATGAAGAAAAATTGTTAGCAAATGATTAATACATTAATAAGAATAGGATGTTTAATACTCGACCATGGCTCGCTTAATTTGACCATGTCCCGGCGTGACTCGACCCATTAACGGCGTGACTCACCCCTGTCTGGGCGTGACTCATCCTTGTCTGGGCGTGACTCATCCCTGTCTGGGCATGACACCTCTCAGTCTCAGCGTAATCTGACCGTGAGAAGATCGTTTATTCTCGTGGTCCGAGATTGACACGACCGCATATAAATTTGATCTACTGTTACATCCTGGAATTTATTTTACAGGAAATGATGATTGAAAATAACATTTTTCCGATTGAAATGATGAAAAATAAATGAATAAACTTAGGTATATGAAGGTTGATTGAAGGTTGATAAAAGGATTATGTGAAATAACCAAGGAAAAAGGGAAATACTGTTACGACCATGCATAGTTCACCATTCACCACGCATAGTCCACTGATTCTGGAAAAAAAATATAACTTTGAATGATTTAACCGAACCTTCAAGAAGTCTTTTATAACCTACAGAGAAATATCAGGGAGGAGCTGAGAAAGAAGCAAGAAAGATTATTATTTACTAAAAGAAGAGAATTAGAATTAATAAACTTCAATTCTTGCAAGAATCCAAGCCAAGTCAATAAGGTAAGGGTTGATAGTAGGTTTATAAAAACTTTGGAAGGTTTATGATTTGAATTTGATGATTGAATGTGTTGAGCTGAAATTGATGTTGGAAACATCTGTATATGAGTAGAAAGAACTTGAATAAATTCTTGTATATGATTTAGGAGATGTAAATCGTTTTGAGGATGGAATTTAGGAAGATTTGTTCATGAAAAGAGGTTGCTAGAATGGATGGATTAAGCTTTACAGTGATGTTTTGATGACTCTAAGTAAAGAATCAAATACAATATAGTTAGTTAATGAAATGTATGTGATTAATTTCGTATAGGAGGATCTGTACGACGATTGAGCGGGGATTGATTCAGTGTTGACATTTTCAATTTTGCTTGTGTTTGGAGGTAAGTGTTCTTACACTTACTAAAGTCATTCGTGTGATAATTTCGTATAAGTAAGAATGTAGATTCGTTAAGCTTATATATATATATATATATATATATATATATTTGGCTTAGGATGTTAAAAGATTGTTGCTAGAATAAGATGAATTGGTTGATTTGGACTTAATTCTTGTCTTGTTGACTTATTGATATGAATAGAAATGATATGTTTTTGACTAGACGTCTTAGTTGATATATGGTTGACATATGGATGATATATAGTTGACTGTTGAAAAGCATGTATTGCTTACATTGATATATGATTGAGATGTGGTTGATATTTTGTTTATAGTTTATACTTGTGTGGTATGTTTTCTATGTATTTTGTACTTTGCGATATGTATTAATACGAATGTCATTCACACATTCACGTAATACATAAGCATCTGTATGGTGCACAAAAACCCAGGGTCGTCCTGTTTGGATTTGCATTAGCAGTGACATCGCATACATTTGCATTCATACAATGTTATGAGATTTGTGTGATCTAGATTACTGTGTGCTTAAGTAATGAGATCTTGTGTGGACTATAGATATCAGTGTGATATAGAACCTGTGTGGTTCGTGATCGCTTTGTGCTACCCTGTGTGGATGTTGATATGTGTGATCTTATTACTGCTATGTGCTATATTAATGTTTTGTGTGAAAAAATTGTTGTGCGCTGATATGGATATGTTTATTGGCATAATCTGGTGCCATAGGGAGAAAGAAGTTAGTCACATCCTCGAGCTGATTTGTATTTTTCCCCTGCACATCATTTTATCTAAATGAAGTTAAGAACACTTAGTGGGTATGTTAAATACTCAGCCCTGTGTTTGTTTAAATGATGTGTAGATCGTAGGTAGCTGGACAATGTTTGAGCATGATATGAGTGGGACTCGACTCTCTCGGCATGAACTAAGCATGACTCGACCACTTCTCAGCGGGATTCGAGTGTGACTGGACCACGTCTCGAGTGGATTAGAGTTTAAATCTACTGAATATGGGCATGATCTGAGCATAACTCGAACCCCTCCCAACATGATCCCCGCGTAACTCGAGTACTTGTCGACATGATATGAGCGTGAATCAACTGCGTTTGGACGTGATCTGAATAAGATGACTCTACTGTATCTCGATGGGATCCCATCTTAACCTAACCAATCTCGGCGTGATCCCAACTTTTCTCGACCGCATCTTGACGTGATATACGATTGATTCGACCGCATCTCAGAGTTAAACCATTGTATCACGAAGTGATTCAACCGTGACTTGACCCGTTATAGCGAGATCAGAGCGTGACTCGACTGCATCCCAACGCGATCCGAGCTTGACTATTGTACGTCTTCATATGAGTTGACACGTCTAAGGATGACTCGTTCGCATCTCGGTCGTGTCTTGACATGAATGTACTGCATCTCCACTGTGTCTTAGAGTGACTAGACCTCATCTCAACATGACTCGACCGTGTATCGGCGTAATCTGAATGTGATTTGACTACCTCTAGGCGTAATTCAATCGTCACAACACCGAGTCCCAGCGTGATTCGAGCATCACTCAGTTGCGTCCCAGCGTAACTTAACCTTGCCTTGGCATGACTCGACCCGTCTCAACGTGAATCGATCGCGTTTCAGCATTACTCGACCGTGTCTGCATGACTCGACCACGACCCGACGTGATACGAGCGTGACTCAATCGTGTCTCAGCAATAATCGACCTCGTCTCGCGGTGACCCAAGCATGACTGTACTGCTTCTCAACATGGCTTGAGTTGACTCTATCGCATCTTAGCATGACTGGACTTCGTCTCGATGTGAGTAAATCCCATCTCCAGGTGATTTGACCCCATCTCTACGAGAGTCATTCCCATCTCAGCGTGACTCGACTGCGTCTGGGTGCGACTCGACCCTGTATCGACGTGACTCAACGGTGTCTCGATCTGATCCAATCACGGCTTAGCCTCATCTCAGTGAGAGTCGACTTCATCTAGGCGTGATTCAACTGCTTCTTAGCTTAACTCGACCCTGTCTTGGAGTGATTTGATCACATCTTGGAAGATCTCAATTGAGACTGGGTATGACTCAACCTAGACTCAGAGTCACTCAACCCCATCTAGCCGTGACTCGACAACGTTTCGGCATGATCAATCGTGACTTGACGGCAACTCGGCATGATTCGATCGTGTCTGAGCATAATTTGAGCGTGACTTAATGGCTTCTATGTATGATCTGAACGTGACTCCATCGCATTTTCCTGTGACTCCACCGTATCTCGACGTGACTCGACCGCATCTCAGCGTGACTCTGGTACTTCTCGACATGACTTGACTGCATCTCAGCATGACTCGACACTATCTGAGAGAGACTCAACCTTGTCTAGACGTGACTCAGCCCTGTATCGGTCTGACTCGATAGATTCTTAGTGCCATTCGATCGTTACTCGACCGTGACTCAATGTGAATAAACCCATTCCCAGCGTCACTCGACGAGTCTTGGAATTACTCGATTTTGTCTAGGCATGATTCGAGAGTGACTCGTCCCTATTTTAATCTGAGTCAACCCATCTCAACGTACATCAACCACGCTTTGGCATGGTATGAGCATGACTCGACCGCCCCTCGGTCTGATCCTAGCATCACTTGACCGTGTTTTAGTGTAATCCGATCATGACTCAACCGTGTCTCAACATGATCGAAACGTGACTTGAGCACATCTTGGCATGATCCTAGCATGACTCGAGCGCATCTCCTTAGGATCTGACGGTGACTCGACCGTGTGTCGATGTGATCTGATAGTTACTCAACCGCTTCTCGTCGTGATTTGAGTGTGATTTGACGATGCCTTGATAGGATATGAACGTCACTAGACTGCGGCTCGACGTGACGTGATCGATCTCACCGTGACTCCACCCCATCAAGGCTTGACATGATCGCGTGTCCACGTTACTCAACCTCGTCAAAGCGTGACTCGAGCTCATCTTGGCATGACTGGACCACACCACCATTTGACTCATTCGCATCTAGGCGTGACTCGTCCTAACTCAACGTGACTCGACCTTGTCTTGCCATCACTCAAAAACTACTCGACGTGCCCCTACCCCGTCTCGGCGCACTCGAACGTTACTCGACTGCTTCTCCACATGAATACACCCTGTCTTGGCATGACTTGACATCCTTTTGGTGTGACTCGACTGCATCTCAGCATCGTCGAACTGAGTCTCGACCGCTTATCAGCTACGCTCGACCAACGTGTCTCAACCTTATGACTTAAACATGTCTCGATGTGTCTCAACCTTATCTTAGTGTTAATCGACCCCTTCTCAGAATGACTCGACCCCGTCTAAGAATTACTCAATCGGATCTAGGCTTGATCTGAGGGTGATTCGATTGCGTATCATCGAGATCCAAAATTGACTAGACCGCGTCTCGACGTAATCAAAGCTTGATTGGATTACCTCTTAAAGTGATCCGAGCGTGACTCGACTGCATCTCCATGAGATATGAGTGTGAGTAGAATGCGTCTCAGTAGGATCCTAAGGTTACTCGACAATCTCTCGTCGTGATTCGTCCAGACCTCGGTGTGCGTCGAGAGTCGCTCAAGGGCTTCTCGGTGTGGTTCGAGTGTGACTCAACCGGGTCTGGGCGTGACTCGATTGAGTGTCAGCGTCACTAGCTGTGTCGTGAAGTTAATCAACCGTTTCTCGGCGTGACTCGACCGTTTCGAGGTGTGACTGGACTGCACCTCGGCATCAGTGGATCACGTCTGAACCGTGTCTTAGCGTGAGTCGATCACGTTTCGGCGTGACTGGACCGCGTATCAGCATGACTGGACCCTGTCTCAACATAACTTGATCGCATCTCTGCATGACTCGACTAGTCTCAGGTGAAAGACCCGGTCTTTGCGTCACTCCACCACTTCTCGAAATTGTCTAACCGTGACTTGAGTGCATCTCGATGTGATCCAAGCGTGACTCCAGTGTAACTCGATAGGATCTGATGGTGACTCGACCTCGTCTTGATGTGATATTAGCGTTACCCGACCACGTCTCGACTTTCTTCGAGCATTAGTCGACCACTTCTCTATGTGATCTGAGCATGATTCAACCGCATCTCGGCAAGATCTGAGTGTGACTTAACCGCATTTCAGCGTGACTCGACCTCGTCTCACTATGACTCAACCCCGTCTTGGTGTGACTCAACTGTGTCTCGGTGTGACTCGACTGCTTCTTGACCGTGTCTAGGCATGTGTTTAAAGTGTATCCGGGTGATTTCACCCATCGTGGCATGTGTTTAAAGTGTATCCGGTGTGACTCGAGTAGGTTGCAACATGACTCGGCAACACCTTGGCATCACTCGATCGCTTCTCGACCATTTTTCGGCGTGAGTCAACCTTGTCTCAGTGTGATTCGATCGCGTCTCTTCGTGACTTGATGTCATCTTAGCGTGATACGACTGCATCTCGGTCCCATCTCTTCATCATTCGACCCCATCTTGACGTGACTGAGCCCTTTCTTGGTGTGACTCGATCCCATCTCAGCTTGACTCGACTGCATCTAAGAGAGACTTGATTGTGTCTCAGTGTGATTTGACCCTATCTCGGCTTGGCTCGACCCTGTCTTGGCAAGACTTCAACTCGTATTGACGTGATCCTAGTGTGACTCGATCGTGCCTCGGAGGGATCAGGCCTTGACTCCACTATGTCTCAGTGGGATCAGGCCTTAACTCTACCTCATCTCCGACCCCATCTCGAAGTGACTCGACCCTATCCCAACATGTGTTGTTGACCGCGTCTCGGAGTGACACACTGTTTTGGCATGAGTCAACCGCTTATCAGTGTGATCAAAGTGTTACTCGCTTATGTCTCGTCCTTCCTTGTCCCTACCTCTACGTGACTCGATTGTATCTCAGCACCACGTTTGTCGTGTTTCGACCCTGTCTCTATGTCACTCGACCATGTCTGGGCTTGATTTGATCGGCAATTGGCTGTGTCTCACCTTGTGCCTTTATGCCGCAACATGAGTTGGCCGCATCTCGGTGTGGTCGGAACGTGACTCGACTACTTCTCGGTGGCATCTAAGTATGACTTGACCGCATCTCGGCCTAATCTAAGAGAGACTCGAGTGTGTCTCAGCGTTGTCTAATCATGACTCAACAACTTCTCGGCATGATCTGAGGGTGACTTGAGTACTTCTTATTGTAATCCTAGCTTGACTCAACCTTGTTTCGACATGACACTTGACATTGTCACGGTGAGGGTCGACTGTGTCCTAGAGTGACTAGATCCAATTTTGGCATGAATTGATGACTTCTCAATGGTATTCAACCATTACCCGATCGCATCTCGGCGTGACTCAACCTCATTTCTGCGCGACTCGACCCTGTCTCAGCTTGAGTCAACCCTATCTCGGCATGAGTTGACTATGTCTCGGCGTAACCCAAGTGCAGCTCGACTACATCTTAGCATGAACCACGCATGACTCGACGACGTTTCGACCACCTCTTGGCATGATTGGATCGTGACTCGACCACTTCTTGTCATGATCTAAGCGTGACTCGACCTTTCACCTTGTGATCCAAGGTAACTAAATTGTGTGTCAGCATGATCTGTACTTTACTCGGCCTCCTCTTAGTGTGATCCAAGTGTGACTCGACCGTGTCTCAACGAGATTCGAGGATGACTTGAATGTGTCTCAACATAACTCGATCACGTCTCGGTGTGACTCGTCCACGTCTCAACAAGAATCGTCCCTATCTCAACGTGATTGAATCGTATCTCAAATTAACTCGACCACCTCTAGGCAGGAATGAACCCCGTCTTAGCGCCATTCGACCTCGTCTCAGCATCACTCAACCCCCTCTCAGCATGACTCGATCGCGTCTCGGCATGACTCGACCACTACTCGACCCTGTCATGGCGTGAATTGACCCTATCTCAACGTGGCCCGACCCCGTCTTAGCGTGATCAGAGCGCCACTCAACCGCATCTCGGCGTGACTTAACACCATTTTAACGTGATCTGTTCGTGACTCGACCTTGTCTCGATGTTATCTGAGATAACTCAATTGCATCTCAGCGTGACTTAACCACTTATTGGCTTGACTAGACGCTGTCTAAGAGGGACTCGACCGTATCTGGATGTGTTCCGATTGTGACTTGACTTCATCTCAGCATGATCTGAGCTTGACTTGACAGTAACTCGATCTAATCCAGTGTGACTCAACTGCATCTCGACGTGATCCCAGCGTGACTCGACCGGTTCTCGGCTTGACTCTACCCTGTATCAGCGTGACTCAACACTGTCTCACTGTGAACCAAGTGTGACTTGATCTCATCTCTTCTTTATCATTGTTTGGCTCGACCGCGTCTCTTGGGATTCGTGCTTGATTTGACCGCAACTCAACAGAATGAGAGCTTAACTCAACTTATTCTAACAAGGCACCCCGTATCAGTGTGACTACATCGCATCTTGGCATGATTCGAGAGTGTGTCGGTGTGACTGCTTCGCATCATGGGTGACTTCACCCCATCTCGATTTGACTGAACAATGTCCCCTTGTCATGCGACCTCTTCTCGGTGCTACTCGACCTTGTCTTAGTGTGATCCGACCGTGACTCAACCACGTTTAAGCTAACTTAACCCAATCTCGCGTGACTCGACGCCATCTCGTCGTGGCTCGATTCAGTCTTTACGTGACTTGACTGTGCCTTAGAGTGATCTAAGCATGACTTGACCACCTGTGTGCGTGACTCGACCCCCTCTTGGCTTGAGTTGCTCGGGTCTCAGCGTGATCCGAGCCTGACTCGACCGCGTCTCGACGTGATATCTAAGCTAGCCTCGGCCGTGTCTTGGTGTGATTCGAGTGTCAATCGACCTTGTGTCATTTGAGCGTAAATAATTGAGTCTTGCCTTGATCTGAGTGTCACACTATTCGTCTTAGTGTGATTCGAGTATCACTCTACCGCTTCTCAACGGGATCCAAGGGTGACTCGACCGCTTCTAGATAAGATCTTAGCGTGACTCTACCTCTTATCGGGGTAATATGAGTGTGAATTGACTATGTCTCGATGAGATACGAGTGGGATTGGACCGTGTCTCATCATGTCTTTAAACCATCTCATCGTGACTCAGCCCCGTCTCGACTGCATCTCGACATGACTGGAATGCGTGTCCACCATACACTGTCTCAGCATGACTTGACCGCGTATCGTCGTGACTCGACCGCGTCTTGGCGTGATTTGGGCATACTCGATCGCATCTTGCAGTGAGTCGACCGATTTTCAATGAGAGTAGACCTTGTTCTGTCTGATTGGACACGGTGTCAGCATGACACCATCCTGTCTCAGCATGACTCGATCGGGTCTATGGCGTGACTCGACCTACTGTTGGTAAGGCTCGACCACATCTTAGTGTGCTCCAAGCGTGACTCGACGTGATTGTAGTGCGTCTCTACCGTGTGTCGATATGGTTTGAGTATTTCTCGACCATGTCTCTGTGGGATCCGAGCATGAATTGATTGTGTCCAAACGTGAGTTTACTCGACTGTGTCTCGACAACGTCTTTGTTTAGAAGTGACTCGACCGCTTCTCAGTGTGCGTAGACCATATATCAGCGTGATCAAAGTGTGACTTGAGTGATTTGATTGTTTAGAAGTGACGTGACCGCGTTTTGATCTCGACTTGACATGCCGCATCTTAGTGTAACTCGACCTCGTCTCGTTGTTATTTGACTGCGTCTCAACATTACTAAATCATATCTCTAAGAGATATGTGCGTACTCGATCGTATCTAAAATTTAGTCAACCGCTTCTCGTCATGACTTGACCTGTCTTTGTGTGACTAGACACTGTCTCATTGTGACCATCCTGTCTCGGCGTGATTCTAGCTTGACTTGGCGTGATCCAAGCATGACTCTACCATGTCTCGGCAGGATCTGAGCATGTCTCGACCACATTTAATGTGACTCTGTCCCATTTCAACGTGAGTCGCTCATCTCGGCGTGACTGGACAACGTCTCGAGGTGGCTCGATCTGTCTAGGGGTGACTCAATCGCATCTTGATTGTATCTCGCAACAAATCGACCTCGACTGGGTGTGACTTGGACGCATCTCGGCATGACTACCCTATCTTGGCATGACACGACAACATTTGGGTACCCGAACATAACTCAACCGCATCTGGACATGACTTGACCTTTCTTAGTGGGACTGAACTACGTCTCCGCGTGACACCAACATGACTCGACCATGATTAAGAGACGTCTTGACGTGACTCGACTCTATCTCCACTTGACTCGACTAAGTCTCAGCGTGACTTAACTCGCCTCGGTGTGACTCAAACCCATCACGGCGTGATCTGAGCATGACTCGGCCTCGTCAAAATGTGAATCGACCCATCTCAACGTGAGTTCATCCTTTATTGGAGTGACTCAATCTCGTCTTAGCGTGTTTGAAGGGAGACTCGACCGCATTTCGTCATGACTTGATCCTGTCTCTGTGTGACTCAACCCCGTCTAGCCGTGACTCGATCGCCTCTCGACGTTATTCGAGCTTAACTCGACCGCATCTCGATAAGATCTGAGTATGACTCGACCTCGTCTCGACGTGATCCGAGCATGACTTGAATGCATCTCGATGCGATGCCATAACGGCATGACTCAACCTCGACTTGGACTTGACTGGCGTAACTCGACCCCATCTCGATTGTGTCTTAATGTGACTCGACCTCATGTCACCTTGACTCGATGCCCTCTAGGCGTGACTCGACTGCTTCTCGATAGGATATGAGCATGGCTCGACCATGTCTCTACTCAATTCCATCCCAGTATGACTCAAACCTGTCTCGGCGTGATCTGAACGTGACTCCACCGCGTCTCGGATAGGTATGAGCTTGACTTGACTACAACTCGGCGTGATCCGAGATTTATTCAATCGAATCTCGTGAGAATCGGAGCGTGGCTCAACCACGTCCTGACCAGACTGGACCTCATCTTGCCAGGATCTGACCGTCACTCGATCGCTTCTCGACATGACTCGAGCACATCTTGACGCGATTCAAGCGTGTCTCGAAATAACTCGACCCCATCGCGGGGTGAATTCACTACGTCTCGATAAGATTTGAGCATGACTAAACCACATCTTAGCATGAGTCGACCTCGTCTCGGCTTGACTCGACTGCAATCTAGGGTGATCCCACCGTGATTTGACTGCATCTCGGCATGATCTGAACTTGAATCAACTTGTCTCGTCTTGATCTAAGGTCCACTCGACCATGTCCAAACGTGATCCGATCGTGACTCGACCGTGTCTTGATATGATACAAGCTCATGTCAACCGTGTCTCAGCTTTAGCCAACGGTGACTCGTCTACGTCTTGGCATGATCCAAATTATACACGACCGTGCCTCAGTATGATTCAACTCAGCTCGAGTGTGTGTTACAGGGGCCCGGGTGTGACTGTAACATTCCCATCCTTAAATCCTATAATTAATTAGATTATTAAAAAGATTAATGAAATTAATAAATTAGTTGATAAATTAAAGAAAAAAGAGGTTTATTATGAGTTGACATAAGGGTGAATTCAATTAAATATAGAAGAATAAAGTTTTAGGAAGAAAGGAAAGTATAAGGGGATGATATAGTAATATCCTTATCCTAAAACCCTATAATTAATTAAAGGGGAAAATGGCAGAACAAATCAAAGTATGTGTAGTGGCTGAATACAACACGTTGTAGCCACCACAACGCGTATCCATACACCATGTGACAATGTGGCAAAAAAAGTGGGATTCTTGGGAATTGAAACAATCAGAGGTAGAAAAATGTATGAAATGAGCAAGAGAGATCGGAGATGGAGAGAAACAGGGGATAGAGAAGAGAGAGAGAAAGGGAGATTTTAGGGGTAACAAGCTAGGAAGTCGGAGACACGTAATCGATCGTAGAATCGAGCAGGGAATTAGTTATTATAATCGATATTGAAAAACCCCGGTATGAACAGTAAGAAACAATATTGAATTTTTGGGCATAATATATTTTTCATATTGATATTTATAGAGGATATCGTAAATGGTGATGTAGGAAGTCGACTGAGTTGTCGGAACAAGATCGAAGACTAAAGGAGCTCTGAAAAAATATGGAATTACATGTGAGTAATCCAGACTCACTTAAATATAATTTTATGTGTGATCACCTAAAGAAAAAGATAATAAAAAGAATATGCTATGATAGTTGTATGATTACTTACACATGTGAATTATATGGGAAATGTTAGAATTTTCTAGAGTGTGAGAAATTGCTGACAGGGGGTGCAGGAGTTGCACAAATGCCATGATATGAATAGTAGAAATGTTTGGTTTGATGATTAATTAAGATTTTGAAATGAGTGAAACATGTATGTAAATCGCCGTGAAGATAAGTTTATATTTCATATGGAAATTTGTAAGCATATGCATATGAACGAGTGTGATGATGTGATAGAAATAGTATATTTATCGAAAAAATTCCTATAAAGATAAATAGAAAGTATGGTTAGTATAATAAGAACATAATCGTACAAAAGAAATGAGGATAAAAATACATTTAAAAGAACCATATAGAAATACATACGATAAGGAAGTTCATGACCATTCATCACTTCAGATCCATAGAAATAATCTTATTGTCAATGAATATGAAAATGAAAAGTGAACGGGTACAGGATACGATAAAGAGCGTGATCTGAACATTAGTCAACCTCGTCTCTGCGTGATTTGACTATTTCTGGGTATGATTTGAGTATGTCTAGACGTGACTCTACTGAATCTCATAGTAACTCGACCACATGTTGACGTTACCGGATAGCATCTTGATCGGTGTCTAGCGATCGGTGAAGTTTTTCCGGTGAAGTATGCCTCATGGGATCGAATCTTAGGAGGAACGAGTAATTTAATTGATTTGGTGTTTAAGGTAAAATGAAGGCTAGCAATAAACATAAAGGAGTTTGGTGATTGATTCCCTAAATTTTAAATGCAAGTAAGAAAATTTGAACTAAAAATATAATTAAGCTTTTCTAGACTTCAATAGACCTACACTCGGCAAGTTAATTGTATTGAGGTTAATGATGGTGTTCTCTCGCTATCAACAATTAAAAGTCCTTTTCGGGATGCTCAAAAATATAATTAAGCTTTCGCTAATGTTTTACAGTTGTAATACATTAAATTAGGAAAGGAAATTGATCACATAGGCATTTCATTGAACATATTAGCGTCAATTGGTATATTTCTATCCAATTGACCGCTAACACGATTTGATTAGCCTTCTTATTCCTATGCTTTCGGAGCTCCGGATAAGATTACTCAAATTGAATGAGAGACAAATTGCAATTAAATGTCCTAAGCTAGTAGCCCATTAATTAAAATCAAATGCAATACAATTAGCCAGTAACTACTATAGATTGTTCATATGATTTAACTAATACTTCACTATTTCTATTGCAATGCAATATGTATATTTCAAGCAATAAATCACAATATATAAAACCCTAAAATTCATCCATCAACACAATAAAATAGATAATATTCAAGTAAAGATGTATCATTTAAGCATAGCCCTCAAAATCCAACAAGAAAGTAAAGTATAGAATCCATTTACATCATGGAAAATCCAACAAAATGTCAAACCTAGCATGTATTAAACTAAAAGCAAAGGAAATGAAATTAAAGTAGACATGAAAATAAAGAAATCGGGAATTCAAAGCTCTTCTATCTTTCTCCCAAAATTCCCAGCAAAAAAGCCCCCTAACAACCCTATGGCAACCCCTTTTTATAGCCTCCCTTTGGTATCCTCTGAAATGTCCAATATGCCACCAATTAAATCAGCCACTTTAAGGTCATTTTGAACTAATTTTAATAAGTCACGAATGGGACTTTTCAGCCGCAAAATGTGATTAAAGGGTGTCATGAGTTCTGCCAAAAAATTAAAGCTCCATCACTTGCCACGTTTGACCACATTTAGCACTCCATTCGTGACACTCTTGGATCACATTTGTGATCCACCTTCAGCGCCTTTCCTGACTTGTTCTGTTCCAATTTTTCCACCGAAATTTCAAGTCACATTTGCTAAAATCCATACTCAATTCATGGTAAGAACGTGACTCACATTGTGGACACATTTTTCCATTTAAAAGAAAGTCACATTTTCCCAAGATGATGTCCCAATTTGTGATATAGATGTAGTCATGAAAGTGACACAATTCCATGCCACAATATTGCTCAAAATGAGTCATGTTTGAGCCAATTTTTACCCTACATTCGTGATCCATGTTGGTCATATTCGTGACCCATGTTCTCACTCAATAAAGATGCCTAAAAGATGTTTCACGAATATCTCAGCATAACTCGACTGCATCTCGGCTTCATTCGAGCTTACTTGACCTCGTGTCAGTGTCTATCAAACCTGTCCCAACTTGAGTCGAGAGTGTGCCTCGACGTGGTCCGAGTGTGACTCGACAGGTCTCAACATGTTTTGACCTCTTTTTAGCTTGATTCATGACTCAACAGGTCTCGGTCTAATCCGAGCGTGACTCGATCATTTTTTGACATAAGCATTACAAGATCGCATCTCAGCATTCCTCGACCTCATCTCGATGTGACTCGACCCTTTCTCATCGTGATCCGAGCATGACTTGATTGGGCCTTGACCAGATTTAAACTAGACTTGATCGAGTCACGATTTGATTCGAGAGGGCCTCAACTGTGTGTTCGTATGATCTGGCTGTAACTTGACTGCTTTTAGGGGTGATTCGACTCGTCTCAGTGTGATTCAAGCATGACTTAACCACATCTCAGCGTGTGTCGACCCCATCTCAGCATTAATCGACCTTATCTCGGCATGACTTAGCCCTGTCTCAACGTGGCTCGGCCACATCTTAGCACACCTATTTGAGGGACAAACAAACACCTGTGGGACCAACTACACCTTCTCCCCTACTTTGCATCCTGTAGTCTGCACAACAAACAAGCATCTCACTCGATCTCGCGTGTCACAAAAAATGGTCTGTGATATTCTTCCTACTCAATTGAAGCATGTCACGTGCATGTGAGGAAGACTATCCTTTTCCTTTATATTATTTCAGATCATGTGATCAATTCTCTGCATACTCGCTTCAGAAGAGTTAAGGCTACTGAACCATTTGCACGTCCCCTTTCTGTTTTTATGTGATATGCATCTTAGTGTGACACGATGACATCTTGGAAAGACTCGACCTAATATCGGCATGATTCGAGTGTGACTTGATGGCTTTTGGGCTTGACTTGGTCTTGTCTTAGTATATTGACTCGACAGTGTCTCTACTTGAATTGACCACGTCTCAGAATGAATGGAATCCATCTTGACGTGACTGGACCACGTCTTTGCATGACTAGACCCTGCCTTGGTAAAACTCCACTAGGTTTGGGCGTGGTCTGAGCGTGACTTGAATGTGTCTCGACTTGATATGACCCTTTTCTGTGTAACTCAACCGTGTCTTAGTTTGACTCGACCATGTACTAGCGTGACTCGATAGCGCCTCGACCACATCTTGGCGTGATTCAACCCCGTTTTGGCATTAGTTGAACCCGTGTTAGTGTGATCTGAGAGTGACCCGATTGCGTCATTGCTTTATTTGAATGTAACTCCATCACTTCTCGGCGTGACTCAACCCTGTCTCAGTGTGACTTGATCCCATCTCAGCGTGACTTGACCGTGCCTCTAACCGACTTGACCGCGTCTCGACCAAATCTCGACATGAGTCGACCTTGACAGGGCGCGACACTGTTGCATCTCGGTGTGGCTCCACCTGTCTTAGCGTGACTCAACAACATATAAGCATAGTCTTAGCATGACTCAACCACATCTTACCCTGATCCGAGCATAACTCAACAGCATCTCGACATGACTCAACCCAGTCTCAGAATGACTAGACCGCGTCTCGGTATGATCTGATGGTGACATGACGTGATTCGAGTGTCTCTTGTCTTCAAAGCATGACACGACTTGATTCGAGCGTGACTCGAACTCATCTCAACAGGATTCGAGCATGATTTGCGCATGTTTTGGCATTATTCGACCCCATCTGAGTGTGACTCAACCCCATCTTGGTGTGACTCGACCAAGTCGCGGCGTTACTCGACCACATCTCAGCATAACTCGAAGAATCTTGGACTGATTCGAGCGTGACTTGACTGCGTCAAAGTATGACTCGGCCTTGTCCCAACTTAATTCAACCCCATCTCGATGTGACTCGACCGCACCTCAACATGGCCCAAATGTGACTCAACCGCTTTTCAGCGCTATCATGACTCAACCGCATCTCTGTGTGATTTGAACGTGAATTGATCGGTTTTGGACTTAAGTGTTACTAGTCCACATCTCAGCGTTCATCGACCTCGTCTCGATGCAAGTAGACCCTTTCTTATTCTGATCTGATTGTGACTTGATGTGGTCATGACCTAATCTAAGCTACACTCGACTAAGTCATGATTAGATCCGAGAAGGACTCAACTGTGTCTTAGTGTGATCCAACCATGACTCGACTGTGTGTAGGCATGATTTGAGCATTACTCAACTCCATCTCATAGTGATCTAAAATTGAATCGACTGCGTCCCGGTGTGACTGGACCTGTAACGTCCTCCATTTTATGGAATTTTATGGAAATTTTGAGAATATTTCATAAATGTGCGAATAATTTTTTCGCAAAAGGTTTAATTATTAATTAATGTAGAGTGTTAGAAATAATGTGGGAAATTAAAAATTTGTGAAGTTAGGTTATACCGGGAGAGAGAAAGATGAAAAGATGGTTACAAGTAAAGTCGGGGCCAAAATAGTCATTTTCGAGATATATATTTATATATATATATATATATGTATATATATATATATATACACACATGTATATCTTCATTTCTCCATTCAATTCACGTTTTTCTCTCTCCTCTCTATTTTGAAGACCAAAAACCCTAAAACTCATGGTTCTTCATCAAAATTTGGTGCTTGGGAGTTATATATACAATTAAGGCTTTTGATTTGGTGAGTTGTCTATGAAACCAATCTTTTAAATATCGTTTTATGCATCTCCATACTTTAGGATGCGATATATCATTGATTCGAGCTCTGAATTCAATAAAATTGAGTTTGCTGGATAGATATGGATGTGTAGTAACATTGGGTACTTGATTTTGGGATTCATTCATGGTTTAGGAGCTTGACAATGGTGTTTTATGAAGAGAGATCAAAAGTGACGAAAATGAGAATTTTAAACCTAAGTTTGGTTTTAAGTTTGATTGTTAGGGTTGGCTTTCTTAAGCTCTATTGAGGTTATTGTTATGGCCAATTTGATTGGGTAATCTTTGTGGTAAAAATAATTTTCGTTTAAGGGAAATGGTATAAGAAATTTATGCAGAAAGTGAGAAAAATTGAATATGAGTTAACAAATGAAGAATGTGAATGAAGGAATCATATCGTAATAAGATCGTTAAGTGAGTTATGGATGGATATTAATTGAGAAATGATGAATGGAATGAAGGGGATATTGATATCTTAATAAAGTTAGTAAAGAGTAAGTGGTGGTTAATTGAGGAGGAAAGAGAAAATGAAGGGTTGTTGGTATTATTAAAATAGAGAGGAAGAAAAATAGAGAAATGTGATACATACATACATATATATGTATAGCATTGTTTAGAAAGGAATGGTGAACATGTATATGTAATTGACTTGATTGTTCAAATGTGTTTAGGAGGATTTAAACAAGGAAAAAGAGA
>CANYCX010835645.1:0-10061 GCA_948193385.1 Breynia disticha f. nivosa
GTGGAGAGGCTGGTGGTGCGATACTGATGTCGGGCTCCTAGTTGTTAGAGTTGTTGCAATGGATGGATTTTATCTACATATCATTCTAAGAGTATTTCCTAGCTTTTGAATTTGAAACTATTGTAGATATATGATTTGTATTTATGTTTTGGGAAAACCATGATTTCATGTTATCTCTTCTACAACTTATGTTTTAAAAAGAAAAAAAATAGGTGTGAAAATCGATTTTATTAAAAAATGAACTTTGTAAAATTTGGCGTCACAGAGTTTACTTATACATTTTCCCTTAAAATCACTGAAAAATGTGTTAGTTTGATTGTAATAGAAAATTCTTGCCACTGGAACATCAATTTAGGACCACCTATTCTTAATGGCCAAGAATTTTTACAATAAATCAAAAGCATGAGATTGATGAAAGTAACTGTGAATGGCACAGAGGATCACAACGCAGAAAAGAGCAGAGACTCCGGATGCAGTTAGGTTTTCATATTCTTTAGTGTCATATTGGGATAGTAGGTTTCTTTGTAAAAACATAAAACAAAACACTGTACAAAACCGATTCCTATGAATCCATGCATTGCATACATTAACTAGTTCAATCAGTTAGGGTTTTGTCCCTTGAAATCCACACAAATGAAGCTTCTTGAACTATTAACTCGTAACTACTGTATAGGAAGCAACCTATACAACTTTCAAGATCAAATTTATAGCACAAAGAAAGTACTTGCATGTGACCTTCTATGCTCACACACACGGTAGTCTTTCATGAAAAGGTCGAGTGTTAGCTTTAATCCTCGCAAAACGACAAAAATTATCTGTTATAAATAAAAAATTATATCTTATCTTTGGGCAGTAGAAATTAAGCCAAGAGAGTATAAAAATAAGAAATAAGAAGAATTGCTTATTTAAAATCTACGACTAGGTATAGAAAAGGAGAAAAATAAGGATATTTTTGTGGAGAAGATAAAGTTCTACCTTATCTTAAATTCTACGTTATCTTATCCTTATTTTGTTCAGTAATAGAATAGATAAAAATGAACTTCTAATCCTTATTTTATTAGGATAAATACGGTAAACTATAGATAAGATGAAAGCCACATCCTTTTAGGAAAAACTTGTCCTAAACTTGTTTATCTCTACTATGTCCTAATCTTAAGTCCGTATCTTAATGATTAGTTACTTAATCTAATTAATAACTAATCATCACCTTAGTCCATGTACCCTTCTCAATTTGGTCCTAGAGTTCACGTCTAAATTACCCGTATTATGGCCTCATATATTTGTCCTTTAAATGGCCCAAATATACGTCTGAAATGGAATTGTCAATTTTACCCTTTTCAGACCTAGTCTTTGTGAGCGATCCTATAGGCCCATTTCAAGTTTGCATTAGGGATTATTAAACCTGAAAGGTCATAAATAGACTCTAGCAAAATTCTATGACAATCCAAATTATATGACGATGTTCTAACACCCTTTTGACTTAAAGCAATCTTACATAGTCCTTTTAATGTAGGAATTACACAAGGCATGAATTCTCAGATAAATAATGTTATACATTATTTCATTTGGTTATGCCGATACAATTTTAAGTTGGCTAAGTAAGTGGTCGATAACTTTTTCTCTCTCTTAGAGAGTGGGTAATCCCATCACTTCTCTTATGCTTTCTAATATGAACTAATGAATACACAATCATACCCATACATGGCATTCTATTACGAACATTTCAGGCATATGTCAAAGTAAACAGAAATTCATCTACCATTTTATAAAGATTTTAGGTCTAAGAACAATTATGTAAGACTTGCAAATGGGAACTACTCATGACTTAGAACCATGTAATGTTCTCATTAGAGGATCTAACCTAAATACCATGTTCATGACATGTATCCATGATTATTGATTGACTTTCCATGTCCTTGTATTTCATAGGATAAAACCCACTAAATTAGAAATAGAATACTAGTCTTAATTTATGTAATATTCCCACAGTAATGATCGACTAAGAGTTTAGACCGAAATCTCTTTCTTCAAAGGTCTACATGCATATGCATCACATATGCGTACTTAAACATCAAGATACTCGATCATGGAAGTTCTATAATAAAAAGAGCACAAAATAAATATGATAAAACTGTAAATGCCTCAGTAAATTGAAATAAATAAGCAAAAAATGTTCATTGGGCTAGTGATAATACTAACAGATGGAAGAAGAAAAGAACTTTTTTTTACCATCCATATTAGGAGACTTTAAGGGTAAGACATAATTTGGTTATCATGCATAGTAAGAAAAATATTTTTAACAACATCTTCCATATAGTTGTTGATCATTCTAGGAAAATCAAAAGACAATCTAAAGGCTAGATTAGATATACGTGAGTTGCGCAGAAGAAAACCATTTTTAGGAGCTTCCATATTGGGGAAATTTTTTTAAATGAGGATGATTACTACAGTGTATTGGATGAAATAATTGAGCTTAATTACATATCGCCAATATTGATGTGCATATTATCTTCAATTGTTTATGGTTTGATATGACTCACAGTGGAGTAACCCACATACATCTACAAATTAATGTTACAAACGTCAACAAGCATAAGAAAATTTTGACTGCAGACAGATAGATTTTTACACAACAAGCAATGCAAGTATATTTTCTTAAATACCCTTGAGTGAGGCATGTTGATTTTGATTGGATGGAAATATGTAAGTTTAAGTCAGTTGTTTGGTCTGATGAAGATAATGAGAATAAAATTTGTCGAATTATCATTCTTGAAGCCTTCTAATAAGATATAGGATCTGCTTGCACTATAGATTATCCTAATGATGTTGAAAATCTTCCACCTAGATATGATCCAACTAGAATAATTATTATCGCAAAACATGTCAAAGATGATTGAAGCAATGAAATATTAACTCCGAAAGAAAAATTCGAAAGTGATAAAATATTGGAGATGATGAAGGCTGAAATTTTAACATTAACAATATGACATTCAATAAAAAATATTAGTGTCTACGTGGACGCTAATCGTTGGCCTTTAGCGACCACGTGGATGCAGAATTCCTAAAATTTGGGCTGCAAAATGGCAACACTTAGCACCCACATTGATGTTACGTGTGATTAGCATCCACATAGACACTAAACATGCACACTACGTGGACGATAATTTTTGTGTCCTATACAAGTGTTGATTTTCTCTCTTCATTTCCACCTTAAATTAAATTTAAACTTTGTACTTTTCTCTGGTTTTTGGCAGTAAATAGATAAAGTAATTTTTACTTACTTTAAATTGCTGTAATTATTATTATAGTTGTTGTGTTATTATTTAATTGGTGTTGTTGTGAATTATATAATTTTTTAGTGAATTATATGACTTAAGGTGTTATGTAGGGTTTTTTTATTAATTTGTGGTATGTAGGGATATAAAAGTGTGATTTTATATTAAGATGAGTATTTTTATTTAATCTTAATATTTAAATGTTAATATTGAGGGACGAAATTGTAATTTTACATAAATTTTGATATTTTTATTAAATTTTTTTACTTTTTAGGGGAATAACTTTTAATTTTACATAATGATGACTAAATTCGTCCATTAGGGACTTAGAACACAAATTTACATTACTTTCAATTTTTTCTAGTATGTCTGGATGTAGAGTTGGTCGACAGGGCACTTGACCCCCACGAGGATCGACTCACCCTACACCTTCGCAGAGGTTGCAGCTTGATCTGTCACCATACCAGATTAGCCATCAATGTCACACTATACATCATCACCATCCCATATGCCATGTAAGGCCCCTCTCACCACTCTACCTTCTATGTAAGGGTAGGCACAACTGCTTCAACCTACGACTCCTATCAAGCTAGACTTCGATATTTTTTATGATGACTTTGACATTGACCTTAATGGTATTGAGTTTATGTTACCAGGCTTGCCTCATCTCCACCCTACAACTCGCTCAAGGCCCTAACCTGCACAAGATGATAATGAGGCATTCACTTCAGGTGCATGACATTCACGAGGTTACATTCGAAATGCCATATTTCATTTGACTCGACAAGATGATGGCATATAACTAATATTTTATGTACTTTATATATATATTTCATCATTAGGTAAGTTATTATTTCTTTTAAATAATCGTTTAAAATTTTGTATTCTAGAGCCTTAAGAGGACATTAGTCGTTATTCCATATGGATTATTATGTATTCATCAAATTAGAAAGCATACAATTGGAAAACAACTATCCAGGAATCAAAAGCCTGATGGTACGAAGCATGGAAGGTACTTATATTCAAATTTTTATTTAATGTATACTTTTTTATTTTAATTTTTATTTGGGACCCAAGCACTTCGAAGATGTCAGAAGACAAAGGAAAGGTAGGCTCGTCATATATAGGACGGTACTCTTCAAAAGGTGTAAAGAGCAAAGTGCCAACCCAATTGGATCAATTCGCCGACTTGGGAGTAAACATGACATATTTGGGTTCACAAAAGTACACAAGAAAGTCAGCAAAACATAGGGTGACTGGTCAATCATGACCATCCTTGCACATTGGGGGTTACGCATAGCCGGCATCGTTAGATGATGGTACATTCTAATAATTTTTTCTTTTAAAATCCTAGGTTTACTTAGTGTATTTAATATTTATTTTCAATTCAGCCATTTCTAAAAATTTTTAGGAGGTCGAGCTTGGTCGGCTCGTTGGGACTCTCAAAGTTTTTTGTGGACGCATGCACGATGTAGGGACTCAACACGATTCGTTGACGAGAGATCCACAGAGGTTCATATAAGTTGTGTTTCAAAAACCCTATTTTTAAAAGTTCATTCCTATATACATGACTTAGTGTAACGCCCCAAAAATACCGTCAAATAAATTCGGGAAGAATCACAGAAAAACGGCCAGAACTTGTCGAGAACAGGATGGAGAACGGTCAAGGAAACTATTCCCCAAACCGTTTCGATACATTGGGAGGTTGAACGGGATGGAAAACGGGTTGTCAAACCGTTTCGTAAACCGTTCTACCTGAAGAGTTGCCCAGTATGATGCAAACGGGATAGCAAACGGTTTGCTAAACCGTTCGCCAAACCGTTCGAGTCGAGCGGGATGTTTTAAATGGGCATCAAACAGACCAGAAACCGTAAAACCATTATACACACTAGCAGATATCATCCCAAAAACAACTCCCAAGCATTCCAAACAGATCCTACCATAAAACCAACGTTGAAACAACAAAGTTACAAGAGATTAACACTCATTCCAACCTTCAATTGTCCTCTCTTCTCTCTAGGTCAAAAGGTTTCGGGATTAAGGTAAAGTGTCGAATCCAATGTTGTAAATTGATGTGTTTTATGTACATTGTGTAGGGTTTTGTTAGGTTTTGAATATAGAACAATATTCTATAAGCCTTAGACCCTAAAACATCCGATTTAGAAAGATTTGAGAAATTTAGGTTTTGGGGATTTTGAGTAAAATTCGTCTAGGAGGTTTGGATGATGTACATTATATGATGTTTGATAGGAAATGTGATTTTTAATGTGTAGGTACTTGCATTTACGATCGAAATTGGGATTCGGGCGGTGACACGAACCCCAAGGCCCGAGGTAAGCGCTTGAATGACACTTACTTTATATGTTTAACGTGTTTTAATGATAATTGAAATGGAATGACGTTGCTTGTATGAAATGTGTATGAGAAGTGAGTTAGTACATGTGGTTTGAGTTGTATGATGAGTTGATAATGTGGAAATGTTGCGATATTATAGGTGGTTGTGACTTGGGTTCTTAGGAACCGAAAATGTGTGGATTGAAAATATGTGGCATGTATCACATGTATGGTATGTTTTATATGAAATTTATTTCCTATGATTCATGTTTGAAATGCTTGTTGAGATTTACATGGCAATAGCCTTGAGAATGATTACATTCATTCATTCACATTGTGTGACATTTGAGCATTTGGCATGAGAAAAGAAATATGGGGTTAAACACTCGGATGTGCATAGAAGATCGAGTGTAGTCTCTGTTCTATTAAAATAAGGGACGATGCGTCCAATGCACAAAGAGATCGAGTGGAGTCTCTCTCTTAATTTGATATAGTGGGGGATCGATTGGAGTCTCTCCCTTAGCGTGGTTTAGGCTCAGGACTGTTGCATTGTGCGAATTGCATTAGAATTGGCATAATGCATATATTTATGTAATCATGGTTGTGGATATTGTGATGTGAAAATGCAAATGGAATGTTGTTTTTATGATTTGTAAGAGCATGCTAATTGTAATACGAACTCCTTGTTATATGAGTGGGAGATTATGTTTTGAGGGATGTGTTGCCAATTGTTGTGTAATGTTATGATATGGATGAATATAAGCTTGTATGAGTATGCAAGTGTAATGGTCGGTAAAAAGGACTGGCGCAAAAATATTGCTGTTTGGTATACAGGGTGTGCCAAACGGTTTCGGGAACGATTTGGTAAACCGTTTCCCAAACCGTTCGGCTGTATGAATGGAATTCCGAATGCCCGAACGGGCTGAGGAACGGTTGACCCAAACCGTTCGGTAGGAATCGAGTTCCAGTATGATCAAACGGGTTGAGAAACGGTTTGACCCAAACCGTTTCCCAAACTGTTCGGTCAGATGAACGAGTTCCAGAATACTCGAACGGGTTTCAAAACGGGTTGCCAAACCGTTCACGAAACCGTTCGGCTATTCCTCAGGCTAAACAGAAGGGGCAAACGGCTTCAGGAACAGTTTGCAAAAACATTCCCCAAACCGTTCGCCTCCCTAAAACAGAATATTGAGTAGAATTATGAATGGGTGTTTGGAAATGTTGTGGTTTAAACAATAGTGTATATGAATAGTGATTTACGGGCTACCAAAGGAAAATGGTTAGAGAACGGTGAATAATACCGTCTCCCTTGCCATTACCTTTACACTAGCTTATGAAAGTAAACAAATGAGCTTATTTGGAATTCCGTGTGGTGTGCTTAATCAATATACCTAAACTATAGTGAAATTGGAGGAGCTTAGGCTTGGAAAGCCGAAGTTTCCCCTGTGCATGCAGCTTAATAGCCAGTAAGGATCGCTTGCTGAGTATTCGTTAATAGTCACCTTCTATTTTGCTGTTAAATATGTGCAGACCATTAGCAGCAGCTGGGATCTCTCTTTTGGCAGCAGAGCAGTCGCGTGTGATACGAGGCAGTTAGGTCGGCTCTGGCATCCTTTTTGGAAAATTATACAGTTGAATTTTGTATAGCCTCATGCACAATAGTATAGGCTTATTCGACATTTGCATTGTTTTAGACTGTGAACCTCGTTTTCCGCACTCTGATACTATTATACTTATGTATTTGACCGGTTTTAAGAGAATGCATGTATGCCACATTCGGTTTTATAGTTATCACATATGTTATTTCATCCTTGAATTATAAATGTTGATTTTAAATTGTTGTCTCATAAAAATAAAAAAAATATGGTCCCAAAATCGTATTTATCGAAGATGGATTTAAACGAATTTGGGTTCACACTTAGTGTTTCCTAATAAACATGCGACTAGACCACACCTAGTCAGCTGTTGTGAACCCATTTTTGGTAAATTCATTTTTCATTAAATTCTGATTTTTACACCCATTTTTTTCTTTTTAAAACAACAACACAATTGGGATCAAGGGAATGTATATATATAAATATATAGTAAGAATGGCATACATGCATCTCATTTAAAACGACCCAAAATAAAAATCACTAAACTATGCGGAAGCTATGGTTTTCGGTTTAAAACAATGCAAGTGCCAAACATATACTATCATGTGTATACCTATAGAAAATGCAAAATGTGTAAGTCTCCAAAATCTCTAGGATCCAACCTATTAGCAAGGTATCACACGCGCAAGCTCTGCCCAAAAGATGCCCCTGCACCGGCTACTGTCGCTCTGCACACATATACACAGCAAAATAAAAGTGAATATAACGAATACTCAGTAAGCGTATCCTTATAGTTATTATGTTGTATGCATAGGAGAACCTTCGGTCAAATACAGTTGTGTCAGCGTGTCACAAAGCCGCGTTCGCGCCTAACAATTCTCTCCATATAATCACTAAATGTTTTAAGGCATTAAACTCAGGTCATATTCTACAATTTAAGGGTTTAATCTGTTTAGGAAACCATCCTATATCATTTGTATACTTTAAATATGCATTAGTATGTTATTCAAGTCAAAATTAGGTTTTAAGGGCCAAATAACGTATGTTTAAACTCATATTAACATACGTTATTCATCACCTATTCTGCAGCCAAGAACAACGTATGTCAACAAGGGATTAACGTATGTTTAGCTTGGTAACGTACGTTATATTGCCAAATAACGTACGTTAACCCCTTACAGAACCATTTTGCCCGCGATCCTAAGTGTTATCTTCCTATATACACATACCATTCAACATTTAACACAACAACAACCATCAAGGCACTCATATCATATCCTTAAACACATAAATCATCGCAATTAACCATTAACTCCATGAATAACACATTCATTCAAGATCAACCACAATTATGAACATCCATACCATACACCAAACATCATTTCATAACACATACTTAACTACAAACTATCATCAACTTTCATTCCATCATCTATTCAATATTCCACATATACATCATCATTTATGTTCATACATTTAGTCATTCCAATCCACAAACATATAACTCATTCATGCCATTAGCATTGCAAGGTTCATCCACAAACATCATTAATAAGAAATGAATGAATGCACTTGTTAAAATTCTAATGAAAGCACACAATGCATTGCTCCAGAGCCTTAACTTCGGAAGGGAGAGACTCCACTCAATCCCCACTACTTTGGGCCTGCCTCTCAAATAAAGAGAGAGACTCCGCTTGATTTCTTTGCGCATATTGGACACCTGTCCCTTATTTTAATGAAGAGAGACTCCACTCATCTTCCGTACTTATGGGCCATTTGCCCATTTAACAAATATCTCATGCCAAAATGCTCATACGATACCACATGACATGAAATGAATATAATGAAATCATTTCTTGAGTCCTTAGTGACAAAAATCCATAATGAGCATCAAACATAAATCATAGTACAAGTCAAGCCTCAATTCATATATCAAACATCTCACACATTCCATTACACATTTCCTAACCTCATAGTAGATTCCAACCAAACCAACAATACAAATACAATCAAGTCGCAACCATCTCATCCCATTGGTAAGCACACAACTAAACATCATATACTCCTAAGTTTCTCATGCCATAACTCATTTCTATTTTTACATCAATAATGCATAATACATACAAGAATCAAACAATCACAAACAAAACACAACAAGTAAGTGGCAAAAGCACTTGCCTCGGGCTTTGAGGTTCAATCGGTCGCCTAATTCCTGAGTCGGATTCTGAATGCTATTACCTATTCACATAGAATCACATTTCATATCATTTAACATACAATGTACTTATTTAACCTCTCCATGCAGATTCTACCCAAAATCCCAAAACTTTCCTAAAACCCTAATCTTTTAACTCTCACTAAATCGTATGTTTTCGGGTTAAAGGCTTATAGAATCATGTCCTATATTGAAAACTATCAAAACCCTAACTAATGTACCTATTTTCCATCACATTTCAGCTCGGGATTGAGGATTTACCTTGATTCCCGTTACTTGAAAATCTAGAGGGAGGAAGGCTCGATTAGAGGCTAAATATTGTGTTAATCCACTAGAAAATTGGGGTTTGTTGGTAGGTTTTACGTCTAGAAGGTTGAGGAATGATGGTTTGGAAGTTGGGAGAGTGTTTTGGTGGTTGGGAGGGAGGTATGTCCCACTTTAAGTGTGTTTTGGACATTTAATGACATGTCCAGAGTCCCGACAATGTATGTTTACTGGCCAAATTAAAGTACAATAACAAAATTCAATTTTTTGGGCTGTCAAGATGAATAACGTACATTACTCAAGGAAATAATGTACGTTATTCTGCAACAGACTGCAACACATGACCATTTCTGACTTCTTTCCATTTCGAACGTACCC